>BQMB01002129.1:0-280520 GCA_027943415.1 Closterium sp. NIES-67
GTCACTGGCAAGAGAATCCTAACAGTGCTCAATAAGAAATCCAGGATTTCTTGCTGCAAGCTTCCACGAATCTGGGAGTATTGGAAAGATTTTCCGCGGGATTGCTCTGCACCCAAGATGCATTTGATGCGATCATCACGGAACGAGACAAATGACACCGCTATCCTTTTTGGGAACAGCTCAAGTGCATTTCAGGTCGTACACTTAGCCCGCGTTAATTGTACACCCTGAAACTGGGCGTCAGCAGAATTTTTGTTTCCACCCTGACCATTTCTGAGTGCTTAGACAGTACTCCCTTGTTCTTACGGCCTAAGCGCTGCAGACTCCACGCTGGCAAAAACTTTGAGCACTGCCTAAGCTGATGTCGCATTTCCTGACTCGAGAAACACTAAATCAATAGAAACTCCAGCGAAAATTGTTTTTCAAGGGTATCCTGATCTGGTCTTCAGGAGCTGCTTTTGGGGGGTGAATACTCTCTAGGCGACACCCTCTGTGAAAATACTAGGTAAGAAATTACCGCAAGCTATGTGTATTCTATTAGAGCAAAATATTTCTCATGCGTATATTATTCCTTATGGGCATACCCCACGAATGCACATAAACATGAAACCTGCCAATCAGGCACAGACAAGCATGCTGATATTTATTGCATGACATCCTGTTATTTTCATTTCTGAAACGAATGGTCTAAGCGGTAAGGTTGATGACCCACAGCGGTCGCAGGTGGTTTAGGGCGCCAACCAAGGCCCACGTTTAAATCCACTACCAGACCCTCGTGCAACACAATGACGAATCAGAACACGCCAAGTGCGATTCTGAATCGGATCTGGTGTCTTGACGTAATTCTCCACCACACAGAAGTGGTAAGTCACACGGCGGGCGTATTCAACTGCCAAGTTTCAGTCACCACTACGCTATGGCTACCATCGCGATGGCCCAAAAAAATCCTCTGCGAGCACTCCGCCAAGAACTCAATCCTGTGTTTATCCAAAATAGATACGGCTAACATGATTTCAGTTTCAGTTGTTACTCTTGTTGCAACGCCTCAGATTGCGTAAAAGGTTGAAACTTGGTTGTGCGACACATTACGAATACTGAGCGACGTGCCTACGTCGACATGGTCGGCACAAAAGACAGGCTCCCTGCCCCTCTACAGTACGCAAAAGACAACGCTCATACAACATCGGAAACGTTTTAGACAATTTTGCCAGGGTCACACAAGGATATTCTCTAATAGCAATTTCCTACATCCTTGGAGCTTGCGTTAGTAGAATGCGACATGCACACGAAACACTCCATAGCGTTTCACTCCAATCCATTACATTCCGTAAAGCTGTTTTACACTGGTATCATCAAGGGTTTTAGGGTTAGCGGTAAACCTTTCTGGCGTTTTACTCTTTTCGGTCATGTTTAGCCCTTTAACATAAGGGTTTATCGTTGTTCCAACCCCCAAGGGCCAGTTTCCACCACAACAAACCACGCGCTATAATCTCTTTGCTTCGTCAATGTATGGCTATCGAACCCTAAATTTCATGCGGTATTGTGGGATCTGTAGCGCTACTGAAAATGACAACAATTTTTTGGCAGGTTAGCTGGCAAGAGAAAAACAAAAACTCATAGGGGCCAGTATGCCATTCTGGATGACATAAACCCTAAATTCGCAGCCCTTTTGCGAGTTTAGGGTTGATGCCATCCAGAATGGCATGTCGGGCCCATAAGGGTTTTATTGTTTCTACCCTCTGCCCAAGATTAAGGAGATTGTTATACGTGGTTCATTGTGGAACGAACTAACCTCCGAGAACAAAAAACTGCCCCCGTGGGGTTTGAACAGTGAAAAACCCTTCTGCAATAGGGCCTAAACGTGACCCCAGATAGTAAAAACGCTAGTAAGGGTTACCGCTAACCTAAAAACCCTATCATTTACGGCCTTACTATCCAGATTTTTCGTAACAGTAGCAGAACCTGCCCAACATAAACACATGCAATAAATGCAAACCTAGAGAGAGAGAGAGAGAGAGAGAGAGAGAGAGAGAGAGAGAGAGAGAGAGAGAGAGAGAGAGAGAGAGAGAGAGAGAGAGAGAGAGGGAGAGAGAGGGAGGGAAAAGAGAGAGAGAGTGAGAACGAGAGAGATCAAGAGAGAGAGATCAGAAGAGAGCAAAAAAACACAAACCTACAAACAATCACTGTGGACTTTTCCACATCAATCCGTTTTGCCAGGGGTTACTAGTACTACCAATACTCTCGGAGGCGGCTCGGTCATTGACGCAGGGTGTTCAGTGGAAGAGGTGTACAAGAACTTGAACCTACACCTCCACAGTACATAAGATTCGAGATCATGACTTGCATTTTGTAATGAAGCGCAAAGAGCAACGAGGAAAGAATACAATTGAGGCAACACCAAAACAGTTGGGAGCATGGTAGCTAGCCTAGAGCACACGCTCGTGGCTCGGCAGAGGTGCGACGTGTGGTTCGTAATTGGCGCGAAGCGCCTAGATCCAGGCATGAAACAGCAAGGCGGGTAATATGCATGGCAGAGCTGCGCGACAGCCCTGTTATAGCAGTGTATGCATTACTAACTAAAATCCATGATAAGGAAATGCCATTTCCTTACACCCTCCCCCCTCCAAGGTATGGTATTAGCTAAGACCGTCGACGTCGTGCACGTTGCGTGACTGGAGGTTGACTCGTAACATTGGGTTATTCTTGATCTATGCCGAGGGCACCCAACTGTTTTCCAAGGCCATCCGGTCCTACCAAGATAACAAAAACTCGATCAAGCGAGCCGCTCGAGGGTCCTTGATCTGATGGCTAAGAATCTAACAGGTTCAACGGCAGGCTCGGCGATCGGTCGGATGTTCGGTTTCCCTCAGTGTCGTGGTAATTTACTGGTGCTGGCGATGTATGGTCGAAGTAATTGCACGTGGAATGATTGGCTGACGTTCCAGGTGGCTGGTAACACTAGGTGAGCTATAGCGGAAGATATCATGTGGTTGATAGTAAACGGTCCATAGTAGCGGGGGCGAAGTTTTGGGACGACAGTTTTGTGGGTGTGTGAGAGGTGCCATGACCTGGACCTCATGGCCATGACCGGGTTGAGGTTCAGGTCATGGCGGCAGCCATCTACACAAGTTGCACGACCCCAAACATGCAGACATCATCAATTGTGGAGATCACGAACGTTTTAAAACTACACTACAACAGCGACAGACGCTAAGCAGAGTATCTGATTTTTGTCAAAGTGGATGAGTGCATGACCCATAAATGACGCTAAGCGTCAAGAGCCTAGGGTGTGCCGCACCGCTAAAAAAATATACTTAGTAACAAGGAGGTGCTTCACATTGCCAAAGCACGGCACAATATGCGCAAGAAAGATCACGCTGATGGTGCGTACTACGGCACAGTGGTCCAGGCCCACGGTAGGGATGGGTCGCTTGCACTTGGTCACAGTGCAGGGGCGGGGCAGCTCTGTGTAGAACTCCACGAAAGCAGCTTCTTGTGTTGCACCAAAAGAGTCCTTGTACGAGAACAGCATCGGACAGCGGCCATGCTAGCTGGCCCCACCCGACGCAATGGCGATATGGCTGAATAGGTGCGTCGGGTGGGGGAATAGGTCACATGTTTGCGCATGGGGGGGGGGGGGGGGGGGGGGGGGGGAAGAGGGGGGTGGGGGGGTTAGGAGCAGGCGGGGGGGGGGGCTTGGCGGACAACTGCTTGTCAGCTGTAGGGCATCGTGTCCTTGGAGTCATGTGTCAGCGCGGTGCTTCAAAGTCATACTTCTCCAATTCGGTGGCAGTGCCAACAGGTCAATCATATGCACTCCCAATGTGCTGGGACACGGGTGTGGGGGTTCCCGTGGGCCACCCCCGTGGGGGACCACGACCCATAAGTACTCACAAAGATCTCAGACGCTAGGACAGTGCCCCTAACCAACGCCTGCCCAAGCAACGACATGATGGACATGGCCAGCTCCCTGGTGTACGACATGAAGGTGGGATCCCACGCAGACCCTACAACAAGCCAATTTTTTGTGCTTGCCATTACCCGCTTATTCAGCCGGACGACCTGCCAATTGGAGGGGTACAGGGGGAGAGAGGGGGGATGAGGGATCACTAGGTGGGGGGTGGGGTACATGGTGAATGGGGGAATAGATCACATGTTTGCGCATGGCGGATCCTGTAACATTGTTCAGCACGGCGGAACATTCCCAGTTACTTGGACAATTATCACTTCGTGCATAGCCGTCACGTAGGTCTCGTCGCCACCCTCGGCTCGTGAAAGAGTCTTCACCAAGTCTCCTTCTACATGCTTGCGTGCAATCCTCTCCGCAACATTCCTCCAGTTGCCCCCACGAGAGGGCCGCTTCACCATCGTCTACTTCACGAATTACAGATCAAAGGAGTCCACGATTCAAATTTATCGCGACAATTTGGGGATGAAATACTCTGAAGGCGTTGCGGGCCAGATATGGCGACGGACATGCAGTGCTATGTGGCCGCGTGTCTGATATGACAGCGAATGAAATCATCACGTCAACGCCCGACAAGACGGTTGCAGCCCCTTAAGCCACCTCAATGCCTGGTGGCAACACGTGACGATGGGATTTGTCACAGGTCTGCTGGTCAGATACAGCGAAATCAATGCAGTGTTGGTTGTCATCGACCGAACGAAAATGGCGCATTTCGCACCATGTCGCACGACAATCACAGCCGAAGAAACCGTGCAACTGTTCATCTCGATCGTTGTTCGACTATACGGGATACCAGGAGCACTCATTTGCGATCAAGACCCGAAGTTCAAGTCAATTTTTTGGCAAGACACGTGGGCTCGGCACGACAAGCGCCTGCAATTCTCGTCCGCTTATCAACCACAAACGAACGGTCTAACATAATGGACAAATCAAACGCTGGAGCAGCTGATGCGGACAAACTGCCCCGCACAAAACAAATGGGAGGTCGCGCTGCCCATGCTCGAATTTTCCTACAACAACGTGCCCTCAGCTACGACTAATCACTCCCCGTTTTACCTCAATTACGGGATGGACCCGACAGTACCTATCTCCACCAACATCGAGAATCAAGTACCACAATCGCAACAGTTTGTATAAGTATTAGAGACTGCCCGGGACAAAGCTGTCGAACTTATTTGCAAGTCAAATACCACTGCCTGACGGTATGCGAATTTACATCGACGCGATGAGACCTGCGCACTATAGATGAGACCTGGCGTGCCGCCTGCACTGCCACACAACTTCTAGCCCACCAGCCGCCCCTCACCTCTACTCTCTACCTGCTAGCCACCCGCCTCCCTGACCATCTTGCCACTGCCCGTGACCACTTCCTTAGTGTCCACCCCGCATACCGCACCCTCACTGACTTTGTTGACACCCTGTCCGCTATATAGGCCCACCACCGCTCTATTGCTCAGACCAACGCTACTGTGCCGGTCCATATCTTTCAGGATTACGCCCCCGCTCAGTGCACCTTCTCCGATGGTTCTGCTGCTGTGGCTGAGACTGCCGCTGCAGCACAGGTCCGTCCGGGGAAGGGTCGCCGCCCCAAGGCTGGGCGTGGCGGCGGGGGTGGGGGTGCAGGTGTAGGTGGTGCTAGAGCTGGGTCTCCTGGTGGTGGTGCGGATGAGGGGACCCTGACAGGTGCAGCCGAGCAGCCGTCTCAGCAGCCGCCGGTGTTGCAGCCGGACTCACGTCAGCCGCAGCAGAAGCAGAGACGGGCGAGTGGTCTCCCGCCCGGGTGGCCTGGCGCTGGTGGTAGCGCTGGACGTGGTGGTGGTGCGCGTGGTGGGCTGCTGGGTGGTGGTTCGGGTGACGCGCGCTATCAGTACCTGCTCCAGACCGGTCCTCGCCGTGGCTTCGTTTGCGGTATGATCGTTCACACCTCCGTCCGCTGTTTCCGTCACCTGGACGAGTTGTTTCGTCAGCGCTTCGGCCAGTCGCCCGAGCTCCCAGACTGGCACAGCTTGCTTCGTCGTAGGGTTCAGATTTTTTGTCTGGATATGGATGAGATCGTTACTACTCTGCATGTGATGTATGCTGATGACTCTAGTGTGCTTCCGTCTTATTACCCCTTATTGCCTAGTGTAGGTGTGCCTTGCTTAGCCTCCCCTGCTGCGTCAGGCAGAGGATCCCCTGCCTTGTTTAGCCTTGGTGCTTCCTTCGCTGCTTCGCCTCCAGCAGCCACTGCCGCGCTCTCCTACACCCTCGACTCTGGCGCTTCCCGGTGCTTCTTCCGCGACTCCACCACGTTTATACCGCTTCCTGTCCCTGTCGCAGTCACTCTTGCTGACCCCTCTTCCGGCCCTGTAGTCGCCCGCAGTTCCACCACCCTCCCCTGCTCGGCGGTTCCTTCGGGCTCGCTCACAGCACTGCACATCCCCTCGTTCTCCAGGAACCTAGTTGGTGTCGGCTGCCTTCAAGATCTTGGTGTTACCATCACGTTCCCTGGACACGAGCAGTACGCTGTCTGTACCGAGGCCGCCACTGGTGCACCCCTGTCCACATTCCCCCGGGACCCGGTGTCTGATCTTTTCACACTGGACACGGTGAACCCCCCGGCTCGGACCCCCCCTTAGGTGGCTGCGTCTCCCCCGGTTGCTGCTGCCTGCTCCTGTCGGTCTCTCACCCACCCGACTCTTCTCTCGCACCACCGCCTAGGTCACTCTGCGCTCCCGCGTCTGCATCACATGTTACAGCGTGGTCTCGTCCTATGCCTCCCCGGGTCGTTCCCCAAGTTACAGCGTGGTCACGCCCTGTGTCGAGGGCCGGCTCCGCCGTGCCCCTCACTCCTCCTCGTTTCCCCCTACCGTAGCACCACTACAGACTCTCCACATGGACGTCTGGCGCCCCGCCCCCGTCCATGGGCCGCGTCGAGAGCGCTACTTCCTAGTGCTTGTCGACGACTACACTCGCTACACCACGGTGTTTCCCCTGGAGTGGAAGGCCGACGTGCCTGACGTTCTCATCCCGTGGCTTGTCTCTGCGCGTGTCCACCGCGGTCTCCCTGTCTTGCGTCTCCACTCCGACCGTGGTGGCGAGTTTGCCTCTGGTGTCCTTGGTCGTTTCTGTCGTTCGGAGGGCATCACCCAGACGTTCACCTTGCCAGACACCCTCTAACAGAATGGGGTCGCTGAGCGACGCATCGGTTTGGTCATGGAGGTGGCTCGCACCTCCATGATCCATGCCGGTGCACCCCATATTCTGTGGCCGCTTGCCGTTCGCTACGCCGCTCACCAGCTTAACCTGTGGCCGCACACCCAGCAGCCTAAGGTTTCGCCGACCCTTCTTTGGTCTGGGTCCCCTGGTGACGCGTCTGCTTTTCGCGTCTGGCGGTGCCTTGCTCACGTTCGTGCCTCTGGCACGGACAAGCTCACTGCCCGCACTCTGCCCTGTGTCTTCCTCGGCTTCCCCCTTGCCACGTCTGACTGGCACTTCTACCACCCGCCGTCTCACCGATTCTTTCATTCCCGCGACGTCACCTTTGACGAGTCCGTCTCCTTCTTCTGCCGCTTCCCCCACCGAGGTCCCCCGGTTACCCCCCCCCTGTTCCTAGTCACCCCTTTCAAAATTGTCGCCGCCCCTCCTCCTCCCCCTCCCCGTCCTGCCCCCTCTGGTGTGTCCCACGTCACCCCACTTCCGTCGGATGTCCCGGTTGAGGAGTCTGCTGACTCTGGTGGTCCTGCGGCACAGTCCTCGTTGCCTGCCCCTTCTCAGGTGTCTCCTCCTCCGCCGCCTCCCCAGCCGCCGTTGCCACAACTGTCGCAGCCGTCGTCACCGCCGCCGCCGCCGCAGCCGTCGTTGCAACTGCCGCCGCCGCAGCCGTCGCCGTCGCAGTTCGTTGCCTCTGAGGGGGCTGGACTCGGGGTGGGTACTAGTCATGGGACTCCTGTCGTGGCTTGTCTCGGCGGGCATGGGGGTGGTACCGGTGCTCGAGGGGTTATGAGCTCTGGGGGTGTTTCTTCTGGGGGTGCTGGTGTCGAGTGTTCTGGAGGTCGCCGCCAGGCAGCTTGCGGTCCCGGTAATGGTGTCACACCGCCACCGCAGCAGTCCCCGCCGGTGTCCGCTCTTCGCCTGCTCTGCCTTCCGTCCCCTGACCCTGTGCCTGTGCCTCCTCCAGTCTACGGTCCTGTATTCCCTCCTCCGGACTCGTCTCCGGCTCGTTTCTCCCCTCATTCCCCTCTTGTGTCCCCTCCTCTGTCTCTTGACCCGACTCCTCCGTCTCACGTCTGGTCTCGCCGTCCCTCCCGTGCTCGACTTGTCTCCCCTGTCTCGCACTCTCACCCTATGTTGCTACGTTCCCACGCGTCTCGTCCTCCCCTTCTCCTGTCGCCCCCTCTGTTCTCCCTTGTCGTTGCTCCCCCCCCTCTGTCTGACTACCTGCGTGCCGCTCGTCCGAGGCTGCTCCCCATCTCTTCTCTATGCTTCTTGTCCCTGAGGGTGACCCGGACGCTTTCGACATCTCGACCCCTCGCACTTACGCTGAGGCGGTCTCGGGACCCTGGGCCTCTCAGTGGATAGCTGCCATGGAGCAAGAGATGGCATCTTGGAGATCCACCGGCACCTACGTCGACGCAGTTCCCCCACCTGGGGTGAACGTAGTCGATGACCGCTGGCTCTTCAAGGTGAAGCGCCCCCTTGAAGAGCCGCCTATGTTCAAGGTGCGTTATGTGGCTAGAGGTTTTAGTCAGCGTGAGGGGGTGGACTTCTTCCAGACCTTCGCTCCGACCCCGAAGATGACTACTCTTCGGGTTCTGCTACACGTAGCAGCTCAGCGTGACTACGAGCTTCACTCCCTCGACTTCTCCACTGCGTTTCTTCAGGGCAGTCTACACGAGCAGGTCTACCTGCGCCGCCCTCAGGGCTTCACTAGTACCTTCCCTCCTGGGACCTAGGGGCTCCTGCGGCGCCCCGTCTACAGCCTGCGGCAGGCTCCCCGTGAGTGGCATGACATGCTGCGTGCTACGCTTGCTGACCTGCAGTTCTTTCCGTCCTCTGCAGACCCCTCGCTCTTCGTTCGTGCTGGCCAGACCCCGTTCTACATCCTTGTTTACGTAGACGACCTGGTCTTCGCCATGGCAGACAGGGACGCACTGGCCTCCGTGAAGGCAGAGCTGCGTAAGAGACACACCTGCACTGACCTTGGAGAACTGCGCCACTACCTTGGCTTGCAGATCTCCAGGGACAGAGCAGCGCGCACCATCACTTTGACTCAGTCACACTTGGTGCGCCAGATCCTTCAGAAGTTCGGCCTTCAGTTCTCCTCCGCACAGCCCACTCCTATGCCTCTAGATCACAGGCTCTCCGCTCCTGTTCCTGAGGAGTCCGCAGAGCCCAGTGGTCCTTACGCAGAGCTATGGGGTTGCCTCATGTACCTGATGACTTGCACTCGCCCAGATCTCGCATACCCGCTTAGCATCTTGGCTCGCTTTGTGGCTGTAGGCAGACACCGACCTCCGCACTGGTCTATCGGTAAGCGGGTTTTGCGTTATCTTGCAAGTACATCGGGCATGCGGTTAGTGCGAGGAGGACGTAGGCCAGTGGTCCTTACTAGACACACAGACGCTTCTTGGGCAGACGACGCCGAGATTCTCAGGTCCTCGCAGGGCTACTGCTTCAGCCTTGGTTCAGGTGCCATCTCGTGGAGAGCTACCCGCTCCTCGTCTGTTTCCCAGTTCAGCTGTGAGGCCGAGATCTACGCCGGTGCCATGGCGGCACAGGAGCTCCGCTGGCTGACCTTCTTGCTCACTGACTTAGGTGAGCGGCCTAGCTCTGCCCCGGTCCTGTGTGCTGACAGCAGTGCCATGATCCTCCTGTGTCAGGAGCCTCGACTCAAGGGCAGAGCGAAGCACATTCAGCTGCGGTACTTCCTCCTGCGTGAGCTCCAGCAGAGCCGCCAGGCGCGCGTAGTACACTTGGCCTCCGGTGCCAACACAGCTGATATATTTACGAAGGTGCTTGTGCATAAAGATCATCAGCAGCACTGTGTACAGTTAGGTCTCGTTCCTGTAGCCTCTCACTTGCTAGGGCCTTGACTTTGTACTGTCCTTTATATATATATTTTTTACCCAGACTGGCATTGTGGCCTTTCCCAGTGGCTGGACTAGTAGTGCCGCCCTAATCTTACTCTTGCCTTGTCTGTACTCCTTGTGACTGGTATTTAGACCCTTGTCTCAGAGGCAGGACTAGTAGTGCCGCCTTGAGCTGCTTCTTCCCTTGTTAGGCAGTACCCCTATATAGTCTAGGGGGTGTGTCAAACATAACTTATGCAGTTACTGTGGACTATATGTGTGTTTGTGCCTTAGTGAGTATAACTCACCAATCTATATTGCCTTGTATCTCCCCATTCTAGTCATTATTCATTCTGATAGACGTCATCCTGAGACCCGTGATGCTTTGCTTACATCAGCACTCGGGCATGATTGCTTACTGAGAAACACGATACTGCTAGCTACACCAAAAACGTAACTTGCAGGAATGCAAAACTTTATTTATCACCCTGGCCTTGCTCTTCCCTTGTCTGCACTCCTTTTGACTGGTCTTTAGACCCTTGTCTCAGAGGCTGGACTAGTATTACCGCCCTGAGCTGCTTCTTCCCTTGTTAGGCACTGCCTCTATTGTAATAATTTGACAGGTGTGTTGCAGGAGACTAAGTATAGAATATACAACCACGAGTACTTAACCAAGGATCTTTGCTGGAATGGTAGACTAGTAAGACAGCGGAAGTATTATAGGAGTGAACCTGAGCACATGAACTTGTGGTTAGTCGAAGGTTGAATAACCTGAGCACATAATTCTATGTAAAGTCAAGGTTGTTAATAGAAAGGCATTACAAGGATTTTTAGCTCTAGGGAAAGTACCTGTTCGGCTAATTGCGCGCTATGCGACCTATTCGTCATACTATAGGGTCGCGACTGTTCGCGTGACTGAAGCGACTCGTTACGCCTATTCGCGTAACTGAAGCGGTAAACTGACGTCATCAATGAGACGCGCGATGGTTTGCTGACGTCATCACTCGGACTTGTTTCCTTACCGAGGAACTCGATACTGCAAACTACACAAAAAACGCAACTTGCAGGAATGCAAAACTTCAATTATCACCCTGGCCTTACTCTTGCCTTGTCTGTTCTCCTTTTGACTGGTCTTTAGACCCTTGTCTTAGAGGCTGGACTAGTAGTACCGCCCTGAGCTGCTTCTTCCCTGATTAGGCACTGCCTCTATATAGTCTAGGGGGTGTGTCAAACATAACTTCAGCCGATATATTCCGAGGGCGATATAGTGCAGAGGGCGATATATTCCGCTTCAGCCGAAGATAGCGCGATTAATTCCTGCTTGCTCGATTGCCAGAAGATAGGTTCTAGTTGGTAGATGTAGCCCGTTCTGGAGCGACGGTTCTCCCTATCTCCCGCTTGGTCGGCGTCGACATAACCGAGTAGTTGTACGGATGATATTGTTACTTTGCTGTAGGTAAGTTAAGTCGTCGACGTAGAGACGAAGTAGAGTAGTGCCCGATTTATTTCTTCGAGATCCTCTTGCTCCGGCTGCTTCAGGTGTGTCGCCAGTTGGCTTGCACTGTAGGACAGGTCCGGTCGGCAGGTTACTGCTGCGAACAGTAGATAGCCGAGCTTCTGTTAATATTCCTGGATTTGCTTCGCGGGGAGTTGCTTCGCGGGGAGTTTTGCGGAGGTGTCGCTGTTGTTCCCGTAGCGGTAGGGAGTTGCGAATGTGACTGGCGTTAGGTCGAATTTCTTCGCGACAACGCCTGCGTATTTTCCGGCGTGTAGGTAGAGCCCTGAGTTGTCTTCGACGATGTTTAGGCCTAGGTATTGGCTCACGGTGTCTGACACCGTGAGTGTGATGATTACATCACGTGAGGCCACGGTGGTTTTGACCTGAATGTCGAGAAGCTTCCATACTTGGAAATATTTTGTGATGCCGAGGTGTAGTCCCCACCGTGCTCGTTGACAGAATCGGCATGCTCAGGCTGTGTGGGGTCTGTACCGTACCATGCAGCCGAAGACTCGAAGTAATTTTGTCCTGCCCTGTTTTCCTGCACACAGCAGGTGTGGTGATGCGCGGTGGGGAAGTGATGACGAAGACAGCAAATTGTGTAGGTGGACTGCATGTGTCATCGCGTCAGGCCAAAGCGTGTCGGGCAGTCTCATCCCCAGGAACAGCTTCCGCATTGTCGTCTGCAAGGTTCGGTTCATCCTCTCTGTAACCCCCTGCTGCTGGTGAGCATAGGGCACGGACACCAGGCGTCTGATGCCTCTTTCTGCCAAGTAGTTCCTCAATCATTGTGACTGGTACTCCAGTGCTCCGTCTAACTGGAAGCTCTTGAGTTGCGAGCCCGATTCTCGTTCAGCAATGGGCAGCCATGTCGTGACGGCTTCGAACGCTTGATCTCGTGTCTTGGGGTTGTATTGCCAGACCTATCGTGTTGCTGCATCGATGAACGTTATAACATAGTTGTACTCTGCTTCACTGTGGTCTCGAGGCATATTTAAGATGTCGCTGTAGACTTTTTCCATCGGTGCGTATGCAGGTGCGCTTGGATTGTGGTGCGACGAAAAAGGTTGGTGGGGAAGATCGGCTTCGGGGCACATGAAGCATCGTACGCGGGGTCGTCGAAGTTCCTGGCCGCATGTTGTGAGAAGAGCCTTCTTTTCTAACACTCCGGCTTGTATGGTTTGTAGCACTGTCTTGTTTGCAGGATGCCCGAAGCGCTGATGCCTATGCGTCCCTGTCCGCAGTGGCGAAGACCAGGTCGTCTACGTAAACAAGGATGTAGAACGGAGTCTGGCCAGCATGAACGAAGAGCGAGGGGTCTGCAGAGGACGGAAAGAACTGCAGGTCAGCAAGCGTAGCACGTAACGTGTCATGCCACTCACGGGGAGCCTGCCGCAGGCCGTAGACGGGGCACCTGAGGAGCCACTCGGTCCCAGGAGGGAAGGTACCATTGAATCCCTGAGGGCGACGCAGGTAGACCTGCTCGTGTAGACTGCCGTGAAGAAACGCAGTGGAGAAGTCGAGGGAGTGAAGCTCGTAGTCACGCTGCGCTGCTACGTGTAGTAGCACCCTAAGAGTAGTCATCTTCGGGGTCGGAGCGAAGGTGTGGAAGAAGTCCACCCCCTCACGCTGACTGAAACCTCTAGCCACGTAGCGCGCCTTGAACACAGGCGGCTCTCCAGGGGGGCGCTTCACCTTGAAGAGCCAGCGGCCATCGACTACGTTCACCCCAAGTGGGGGAACTGCGTCGACGTAGGTGCCGGTGGATCTCCAAGATGCCATCTCTTGCTCCATGGCAGCTATCACTGAGAGGCCCAGGGTCCCGAAACCGCCTCAGCGTAAGTGCGAGAGGTCGGGATGTCGAAAGCGTCGGGGTCACCCTCAAGGACTAGAGGCATGGAACAGAGATGGGGAGCAGCCTCGGACAGGAAAGCAAGCTCGTACTGGCGGTCCTCCAGGACGTCACTGCCAAGGGCAAGAGCACCCCCGACCAGGGGGCCGGCTAGGAGCGATCGCGACGGGCAGGGGGGCGGCTAGGAGCGGGCGCGACGGCCAGGGGGCCAGCTAGAGACGGGCGCGACGGCTAGGGCGCCGGCTAAGGGCGAGCGCGACAGCTAGGGGGCTAGCTAGGGGCGGGCGCGAATGGTCAGGGGTCGGATAGGGATGGGCGCGACGGTTAGGAGGCCGGCTAGGAGCGATCGCGATGGTCAGGGGGCCGGCTAAGAGCGGGCGCGACAACCAGGGGGCCAGCTAGAGACGGGCGTGACGGCCAGGGGGCCGGCTAGGGACGAGCACGAACGGCCAGGGGGCCGGCTAGGGACAGGCGCGAACGGCCATGGGGCCGGCTAGGGACGAGCGCGAACGACCAGGGGGCCGGCTAGAGACGGGCGCGAACGGCCAGGGGGGCGGCTAGAGACGGGCGCGAACGGCCAGGGGGCCGGCTAGGGAGAGGCGCGAACGGCTAGGGGGCCGGCTAGGGACGAGCGCGACAGCCAGGGGGCCGGCTTGGAACGTAGGGGCGGAAGCGTGAGCGGGCTAGGGGGGGATCTAACCTACTATGATACCATATCAGAAAGAAAATGATTGAAGTAACATGTGTGTGTACAAGGATATATAGACTAGGGTGTTGTACCCTCTAAGGCACAATCCAGTGTAGTCTATAGTAATAACCTAGGTTACATTTGACACTTTCCTCGAGTGTAGTATTATACTTCAGAAACGCTTAAAACCCCAGAGCAAAATAGCAGAGGGGTTATCAAGTTGGGACCCCTCTTGATCAGGGCCCCTTTTGTGTCGAGGACCTTTTTTTTATTCGGAGCTGAGCAGCAGCCCGCACAATTCGATACTCAGAACACCTCCAATTGGCAGATTTCTGCCTTGCGAATTTCGTACAGCGGAACGCGTCGTGGGCTGCCACGTCGAATTGGGCCCCAAGTGGGCCCCCCTTTGATTTTCACCCAGCGAGCCCGTGAAAAACAGGAATAGTTGAGGGGGGTCCCTCTTGAACTCCCCCTGCGGAAATCAGCGAGGCCCACGTCGCGTGCGACAAATGTCGCATGGGGACTACACGAAGCGCCAGGCTGTCAAATGTATTTCGCGTAGAGCCCACATTGGCTCGTACTCTCACGCAACCAATAGCATTTCAGCAATCCATTTATTTTCTTTTCGGAGAGTTACAAAGTTCCAGGCACTGTGACGTTTTGTTTTCTCGCCAGCTCGGGACTTCGTTTTTTGCACCCACTCAACCATCAAGAGGGACCCCCCTCTGCTATTTTGCCATGGGGACTCGAGATATTTCCAACACTCTCTTTCTAACAAAGGACTCTTAGTTTGAAGTAAATTGTCTGGTGTTGTAATAGACTAAGTATAAAACTATAAACACGAACACTTGGCAAATCCTCAAGTGTTGGTCCAGGATCTTTGCTGGAATGGTAGACTAATAAGACAGCGGAAGTTTTGTAAAATATAAAGGTCAAGGTTGAATAACCTGAGTACGTGAACTTGTGGGTAATCAAAGTTAATAATGAAAAGACCTAACAGGGATTTATAGTTCTAGAAAAAGTACCTATTCGCTATTGTACCTGTTCGTCACTATCGCGCTATGCGCTCTAGATGATATTGAAGAGGTGCGACTGTTCGCGTGACTAAAACGACTGTCCTATGACGAGCGCTATTTGCTGACGTCATCCTACGGACTTATCTTCTACAGTAGGATTCGGCACTAACTACACATAATCGACTTACAGAAATGCTCAGTACCAATTGTATCACAACACTCCCCTTCATTTCTGGAACGTCGATAGTGTCACTTCTTGAAGATTCCACAAAGCTTGTTACAGTACTGAAACTTCTGTCGTGTCAGTTTCTTCGTGAGAAAATCGGCAGCCATTTCGTTGGTCGAACAGTAGACCAATCGCATCCTCCCCTTCTCGACTTCATCTTTGACGAAGAAATAACGAAGAGAAATATGCTTTGTCCTGTTGACGAAACCAGGTTGATGTGCGATGCGAATTGCACTTTGATTGTCGCACTGTAGGGTAAACTGGGTAGTTGTCGTCAACTTCGCTTCTTCCAGTAGTTCCTGTAAGTAAAGTCCTTCGCGTGTTGCTGTGCAGACAGCAATAAACTCGGCTTCAGCAGAGGAGAGTGCAATTAGCTCCTGCTTCGTAGAATTCCAAGAGATAGGTCCGATAGGTTCCAGTCGATAAATGAACCCAGTGCGCGACCGTCGATTAGTAGAATCAGCAGCGTGATCGGCGTCGACAAAACCATCTAGATAGAGTGTTTTACAGCCGATGACATTGTAGACTAATCCGGCGTCAGGTGTCGAGATAAAATACTGAAGCGCATGAAGCAGATCAAGCTGATGCTCCTCTTCATGTCGGCGTAGGAACTGAGCGAGCTGACTGGCCACATAGGCTGGATCAGGACGACAAGTGACAGCGGCGAAGAGTAGACAGCCTAGCTGCTGTTGATAGATCTGTAAACCGGTTGAAGTTAACAGTGCGGTGTTCGGTTTGTGGTCCGTCGGTAGTGAGCGGTAAGGTGTAGAGACTGTAGTAGGCGTGAGGTTGAAACGGGCAGCGAGTGTTGCTGCATACTTAGAAGCGGTGAGATGAATAGTTGTCGGTGAACAGGTAATGTTTAGTCCAAGAAACTGTGAGACTGTTTCGGAGACGGTAAGCTATAGATTTTTCTGTAAATTCAGTATGAAGGTCTCGGCAAGAGAATCGGTAGTACTGACGTATAGGATGTCGTCGACGTAGGCAACAGGTAAAATGTAGTTGCTGCCGTCGGTCAGTAGATACATTCCTTGATCATGCGGTAGTTGTCGAAATCCAGCAATGATCAGCTGTGAGTGAAGATACTGCTGCCAGAGCCGTGGTGCCTGTTTAATGCCGTACAGAGATTTCCGCAGACGGCAAACGCTCGGTGGGTTAGTAGTATAAGAATGCGGGTACTCTACCAGGATCCTGCTTCGGTTAGACGTTAACTGCTACTGTGGCGGTTGTGTCTTCGGTGACTGCTGTGATCGGTCATACGGCTGCGAAGTGCTGCGACGAGTTTGATGACGGCTGCGACAGTTTTGGTAAGTATGTCCTGGTTTCTTATAGAAGTGGCAGAACGGATACTTTGGTGGGTGTCGATGCTGTGTTTCTGGATTGGAGTAAAAACTTAAATGAACCCCCCTTTTCTGGTTGCGTTGTGAATGCAGGTCAAGATCTTGCTGCTCGGCTTGAAGATAAGAAGAAATTTCAGCTTCGGAGAGGTTGGGATTCATGCGCAGGAAGGCGCGCGTCTGTCGCCATTCGGGTCCAAGACCAGCCAGAAGGACCGTGAGATACATCTCACGAGGGAAGTATCCCCCACTTTTCTCCAGTTGATCACGTAGTGTACGGACACGGTTAACGTAGTCCATGACGTTTTCGTTTGTCATCATCTGCACACTTGTCAGTTGCGAAAAGATTTTACTCACTGTTATCGTATCCTTTGCCATGTACACCCCTTTCAAATGGTTCAATGCAGTTTCGGCTGGTGTGAAACTTGAGTGAAATGATTGAACGCCGAGCTGCTCCTTCGGCGACAAGTTTCGGACAAGAACTGTATACGCCCCGAGAGAGGCGTGCAAGAAACTTTGCTGCTCCAGTTGTGTTCCCACTACAGGATATGTAAATTCGCCAGTGAAGAACGGCCATAGCCCAGCGGACTGCGCCAGAAGCTCAAACTCAAAACTCCAGGAGTAAAAATCCACTCCATTAAAAGGTACGGTTGTCTTGATTTGAGTATTGTTAAGTAGACTTGGAGGCTGAAAAACAATGCCTGGCTGTTGCTGTTGTTGCTGTTGCTGTTGTTGCGGTTGCTGTTGCTGTGGTTGCTGCACTTGTGGTTGCTGATATTGTTGTTGCTGTACTTGTTGTGGTTGCTGAGCAAGAGAACGACCGAAGATATAAAAGGGATGCTGAAACTGCTGCGACTGTGACTGCTGTACAAAAGGTGAGAAGGCAAACGAACCAGTATTTGGAGCTGTTGCTCCACGCATGTAACTTGAGCCGTCAAGGCTCATTCCACTGAACGCAGATGAAATTGATTGCGTTGAGACTGGTGGCTGTACTGATGCTTGTTGCTGTGCTGTTGTCTGTGACTGTTGCTGCTGCGTTGCAGGTGCAGTCGATGGAGCACCTGGAGTAATTACATAAGGCGGATTCTGCATACCGATATTAGCATAGGCTGGTGGAAAGTGCCCAGAGGCTGAGAGACCAGCGGCGGTAGTGGAGGCATGTGCTCCAGTAGTCCCAGTAACTGATCCAGCAGATGGTGCTGGTGTTGGACCAGTCATAGTTGACGGTAGTCGTAATTCCAGATAGCTCTCATACCATGAAGTAAATTGTCTGGTGTTGTAATAGACTAAGTATAAAACTATAAACACGAATACTTGGCAAATCCTCAAGTGTTGGTCCAGGATCTTTGCTGGAATGGTAGACTAATAAGACAGCGGGAGTTTTGTAAAATATAAAGGTCAAGGTTGAATAACCTGAGTACGTGAACTTGTGGGTTATCAATGTTAATAATGAAAAGACCTAACAGGGATTTATAGTTCTAGAAAAAGTACCTATTCGCTATTGTACCTGTTCATCACTATCGCGCTATGCGCCCTAGATGATATTGAAGAGGTGCGACTGTTCGCGTGACTAAAACGACTGTCCTATGACGAGCGCTATTTGCTGACGTCATCCTACGGACTTATCTTCTACAGTAGGATTCGGCACTAACTACACATAATCGACTTACAGAAATGCTAAGTACCATGTTGGGCTGAGAAAAGCCCTTAGGATCTTTCCAGAGACTAAGTCCCAGTTGAAGAATGAGACTTGAGTAGTGCAGCGGAAGTTGAGTAGTTGAACCCTTGTACTAGTATATGAGAACAAGTGATTGATTAAAGAAACAAGCATACAGCAATATATAGAAAATAGGAAAGTAAAGCAGTTGTAGAATACAGTTGCAGGAGCGGTTATCGAGTCGCACAGCGACTCGATTGTCGCTTCGGTTACCATCCGTGCAGTTGTAACGGTCAGTCGCAACCTCCAGTTGCGACCCTTCGAGTCCTTTCGCGTTCTTTGTCCATCCCCTCGTGCAACCTCCGTTGACTCGTGTACCCGTTACGATCTTCCTCGAGTGTAGTGTTACGCTTCAGAAACGCTTAAGTCCTTTGAGATATTTCCAACACTACCCTTCGTTTCTGGAGTGCTGACGTGTTCAGATCCGGTGACGTTTGTCTGCCCGGTCAGCAACATGCAGTAATCGAACTTCGCCTTCGCCATTTTCTTTGTCACGTAGTCTGCGGCCATTTCTGTTGTAGGGCAGTAACTGAGTTGAAGTCTCCCCTTCGCGATTTCATCTTTGACGAAAAAGTACCGCAGGGCAATGTGTTTGGTTCGGTTGGCGAAGCCGTCCTTGTTCGCGATTTTGATCGCAGATTGGTTGTCGCAGAGGAGTGAGAAGACGGGCAGGGTCGCGATCTTCGCTTCCTCGAGCAACTCTCGTAGGTAGAGTCCTTCCTTGGTCGCAGTACAGAGGGCGATATATTCTGCTTCAGCCGAAGATAGTGCGATTAGTTCCTGCTTGCTCGACTGCCAAGAGATAGTCCCGATAGGTTCTAGTCGGTAGATGTAGCCCGTTCTCGATCGTCGTTTTCCCTGTCTCCCGCGTGGTCGGCGTCGACGTATCCGAGTAGTTGTACGGACGATGTCGTTTCTTTACTGTAGGTAAGTCCGGTCGTCGGCGTGGAGGTAGAGAAGTGCTCGATTAAGTTCCTCGAGATCTTCTTGTTCCGGTTGCTTCAGATGCGTCGCCAGTTGGCTCGCGCTATAAGATAGGTCGGGTCGGCAGGTTACTGCTGCGAATAGTAGGCAGCCGAGCTTCTGCTGATACTCCTAGATTTGCTTCGCGGGGAGTTTCGCAGAGGTGTTGTTGTTGTTCCCATAGCGGTGGGGAGTCGTGACCATAGTCGGCGTTAGCCCGAATTTCTTCGCGACAACGCCTGCGTATATTCCAGCGTGTAGGTAAAATGCCGAGTTGTCTTCGACGACATCAGTCCAAGGTATTGGGTCACTGTGTCTGACACTGTGAGTGTCAGGTCACTTCTCAGCTCCCCTTCGAACCAGATGGCGATGTCGGTAGAGGAGCCGATGTAGAGCAGGTCGTCGACGTAGACGATGAGAAGGATAAAGGCTTTTTCCTTCTGAAGTCGATACATGCCTTGGTCGTGCGGCAGCTGTAGGAAGCCGATTCTGACGAGGCGGCCGTGAAGATGCTGCTGCCACAGCCGCGGAGCTTGTTTGATCCGGTAGAGGGATTTTATCAGCTGGCATACTTTCGTAGGGTCGTCGATGAATCCGTGGGGTTGCTCGACGAAGATCTCGGCGTCCACAGGTGCGTACAAGAAAGCGTTTGCGACGTCGATTTGACGCAGTGGTAGTTTCTCCGTGGCCGCGACGGCGAGTAGGATGCGCAGGGAGGTGTGACGGGAGACTGGGGCAAAAGTTTCCGTGTAGTCGGTTCCGTATCGTTGATCGAAGCCTCGTACGACCCATCGAGCTTTGAATCGTTCGATGGAGCCGTCCGCGTTGGTCTTGATGCGGTACACCCATTTTCCGAGAGGACGTTCTTCCCGTTGATGCTTCTTGCAGGTACCAGCTTCCATGTATTTTGGTCTTGCAAAGCCTTTAGTTCCCTTTCCATCGCCTCCTTCCATTTCGTCTTATGTTCCCCCCCCAGAGCCTGCGAGAGAGTCGAGGGCTCGCGCGGAGATGGCGGCGGTGGATGCTGGACGGAGACCCATAGGCCGAGGATCTGCAGTCCCGTGGGTATGTGTCGAGGGGAATTTTCATTCCCGGAATAGGCTGCTTCGTCACCGTCTTCTGGATCAGGTAAGAAGTTGGGGCCGATGCGTTCTGAAACATTTGTGTCGACCGGGTGGGGTGTAGTGTAACCTTGGTCAGCGAAGTGGTAAAAGGTGTCGAGGTTGTTACTATCGAGAGGATTGTCTTCGTCGAGTGGAACAGGTACGGAACAGAAAGGGATTGGTCCGGCAGCTTCCGAGGCTCCAGGTACGTCTTCTTCTGCTGCGTCAGCCTCGACAGCACGGTCGGCGAAGGAACGAAGGCCCGCGAAGCCGTCGGTGGGGTCGTGTGTGTTGGCAATGTTGTCCAGGTAATGCTGCAGCGTCAGTCGCTCGTAGAAGATAACATCACGTGATGCCACTGTATTTTTGTCTTGTATGTCGAGGATTTTCCATGCGTGAAAATGTTTTGCGATGCCGAGGTGTAGTCCCCACCGAGCTCGTTGAGTGAAGCGTCCTGCTCGGGTTGTGTGAGGTATGTACTGTACCATGCAGCCGAAAACTCGAAGTAATTTTGTGCTGCCCTTTTTTGTGTCCACAGCAGGTGCGGTGATGCGTTGTTGGGAAGCGATGACGAGGACAGCAGGTTGTGCAGGTGGACTGCATGTGTCATCGCGTCTGGCCACAGTGTGGTGGGCAGTCTCATCCCCAGGAGCAACTTTCACATCGTCGTCTGCAAGGTCCGGTTCATGCGTTCTGCGACCCCCTGCTGCTGGTGAGCGTAGGGCAGAGACACCAGGCGTCTGATTCCTCTTTCCGCCAGATAGGTCCTGAAGCGTTGTGACTAGTATTCCAGTGCACCGTCTGACTGGAAGCTCTTGAGCTTGGTTCCTGATTCTCGTTCGGCGATGGGTAGCCATGTCATGAAGGCGTCGAAGGCTTGATCGCGTGTCTTGAGGTTGTAGTGCCAGACGTATCTTGTTGCTGCGTCGATAAACGTGATGACATAGTTGAAGTCGGCTTCAGTGTCTTCTCGAGGCATGTTTAAAATGTCGCTGTAGACTTTTTCCATCGGTGCGTATGCAGGTGCGCTTGGGTTGTGATAAGATGGGAAAGGTTGGTGAGGAAGATCGGCTTCGGGGCACGTAGAGCACCGTGCGCGTGGTCGTCGAAGTTCTTGGCCGCTCGTTGTTAGGAGAGCGTTGCGTTCTAACACTTCGGCTTGGATGGTTTGCAGTATTGTACTGTTTGCAGAGTGCCCGAGTCGTTGGTGCCAGATGTCGTCGGGAGCGCGATGGCCGGGCGAACGGTGGTATATGTCGGTGTTGGAGAAGAACGCGACGACTGTGGCGGGACTTCGACAGACTTCTCGTGTGATGGGCATAAGTTGATCTGCTTCGGTTGGTGGTCCTCGGATCGCTGGTGGTGGTACTCTTTGTTCTGCTGCGGCTACTGCAGGTGATGGTTGGGAAGGGACACTTGCTGGTACTTGTCTTTCTTGTCTGATGACTGCTAATGCTCGTGTTCTCTCTGCTGCAGGTATGGTGTTGGAGTGCCAGAATCCATCCGGGTCAAAGTCGGGGTCAAGATCCGGCGGGTGTGTCCAGGCGGCGAACGACACGATTCCGTCGCTGTCGGCAGTACCGCGGTCGGGGACGAAGTCTAACACGAAGACATCGGACTTCAGGAGAGCACGATCGATGAAGAGATCGCCCTTCCCGTTGTAAAGGCGAAACTCGTTGGAGTAGGAGTCGCACTCCAGGTGAATCCCTTTTGCCATTAGCTGGCTGGCGCTTAGTAAGTTGTATCCCAAGTTGTCGACGATGAGGACCTTGTTGAGTTGAAGTATAACGTTCGTCTCCATGGATTGTAATTGAACCACTCCTTGTCTGTTTGTTTTCAGGTTCTCGTTGTTGGCGACGGTGATGATGACGTCGCGGTTGAGGCGTCGCTCTCGTTGCACGAAGCGTCCGGAAGAACACATGTGTTGACCGCAGCAGCTGTCCAAGAACCAGGTGTTTCGCCCGGTGGGTTCGGCGTTGGCGACCGCAGCGTATGTCGGGTTGACTTGAAGTCCTTGTGAGCGCGGCGGCGGAAGTTCTTCTTCGTCTGGTGCGTAAGTGGGTGGTGATCCGGGTGCGCGGTTGTCGATGTGTACCATGCAGTTGATGATGTTCCGTGTCCCTTGTGCAGATGTGGAAGAGCGCCTTGGAAGGCTTTCTTGAGTGGAGGCGACGTGTGGGTCTACTGGACGATAAACACGAGGACATGTGCAGTTGACTTTGGAATGTCTAGAAGTCTGACAGTTGTGGTAGAACGGCGGCACGAAAGTGAGTCCTCTGTTGTCGCGTTGATCTTGCTTGCCGCGTCGATTGTAGTTGTTGTCGTTCCTTCGTTGAGTGTAGAAAACTAACTACTGCTGCTTCTTTGGTTGTTGTTCTTCGAACAGGTCCATCTCCTGTTGTTCAGCGTGAAGCTCGGCGCAGAGGTGCATCTCTGAGATTCTTCCGTGGGCGCGAAGAAGCGAGCGTGTGGTTTTCCATTCTGGTCCGAGCCCGGCGAGGACAAGCGTCACGAAGCTTTCCTCAGTGATTGTTCCTCCGCACCGAAGCAGGCGGTCGCGGAGGGTCTTGCAGCGACTCATATACTGCATCGCCTTTTCCCCTGTCTTCATCTGTATTGTTGTCAGTTGTTGCATGAGTCTGCTTTGTGTCACGCTGTCGTTTGCTCGATAGAGACACTTGAGATGATGCCATGCGAGTTCCGCGGAGTTTCCATAGCTCCGATATGTTCTGATGCTCTGCTGTTCTTGTGGTGACAGGTTCCGCAGGAGAACTGTGTACGCCAGCAGCGACTGATAAGTAAATATTTCTTGCTCCTTTGCAGTGCCGTTGCTTGGGAATGGCAGGGACCCATTGAAGTATCCCAGGAGATGTGCAGCCTCCATCAGCAGCTCGAACTCAAAACTCCAGGTAAAGAAATCGTGTCCGTTGAATGGTGATGATGTCTGCAGTTTAATCACATGTGAAAACTGCGCCTGGAGACTTAAAATCTCGTTTGGTGTTTGTTGTGATGCAGTTGCTATTGGTTGGGCACGGGGCGGCATGAACTCGAACGTCCCCGGTGAAGAGTGATAAGATGCAAAGGTAGGCGCTTGATTGTGTCGCCCGAACGATGAATTGTCGAGGCTCATCGGCGCTAATCCCATGTTTCCTCCGTTGCTCTGTGTTGAATGCGCAGGTGTCCTTGTCTGCTGCTGCTGGTCGAAGTGCGACATGAAGCTGAAGAACCTTTCCATAAGGTTCGGATCCACGCTTGAAGAGGGTGATGGGGTCACCATTTCCGGTGCTCTTCCTGTTGTTTCTTGAGCAGCGCCGGTCTCGGTTTGCAGCCCTGAAGTATGCAATCGAGAGTTGTCGGGTTGAATGTCTTGGGTGCTGGGTGAGCCCGTAGAGGTCTTCTTGCCCTTGCTGTTCATGGCTTGTAATTAATGAAGTCGTTGAATTGCAGATTGTAGATAGAGTGTCGTTGCTGGGAGTTTGGTCTCTGACCAGCTCTCATACCATGTTGGGCTGAGAAAAGCCCTTAGGATCTTTTCCAAA
The DNA here is from genome assembly GCA_027943415.1 of Closterium sp. NIES-67. Taxonomy (NCBI): domain Eukaryota; kingdom Viridiplantae; phylum Streptophyta; class Zygnematophyceae; order Desmidiales; family Closteriaceae; genus Closterium; species Closterium sp. NIES-67. The sequence goes on from BQMB01002129.1 coordinate 23,957, forward strand.
GACGAAGTCCCAGTTGAAGAATGAGACTTGAGTAGTGCAGCGGAAGTTGAGTAGTTGAACCCTTGTACTAGTATATGAGAACAAGTGATTGATTAAAGAAACAAGCATACAGCAATATATAGAAAATAGGAAAGTAAAGCAGTTGTAGAATACAGTTGCAGGAGCGGTTATCGAGTCGCACAGCGACTCGATTGTCGCTTCGGTTACCATCCGTGCAGTTGTAACGGTCAGTCGCAACCTCCAGTTGCGACCCTTCGAGTCCTTTCGCGTTCTTTGTCCACCCCCTCGTGCAACCTCCGTTGACTCGTGTACCCGTTACGATCTTCCTCGAGTGTAGTGTTACGCTTCAGAAACGCTTAAGTCCTTTGAGATATTTCCAACACTACCCTTCGTTTCTGGAGTGCTGACGTGTTCATATCCGGTGACGTTTGTCTGCCCGGTCAGCAACATGCAGTAATCGAACTTCGCCTTCGCCAGTTTCTTTGTCACGTAGTCTGCGGCCATTTCTGTTGTAGGGCAGTAACTGAGTTGAAGTCTCCCCTTCGCGATTTCATCTTTGACGAAAAAGTACCGCAGGGCAATGTGTTTGGTTCGGTTGGCGAAGCCGTCCTTGTTCGCGATTTTGATCACAGATTGGTTGTCGCAGAGGAGTGAGAAGACGGGCAGGGTCGCGATCTTCGCTTCCTCGAGCAACTCTCGTAGGTAGAGTCCTTCCTTGGTCGCAGTACAGAGGGCGATATATTCTGCTTCAGCCGAAGATAGTGCGATTAGTTCCTGCTTGCTCGACTGCCAAGAGATAGTCCCGATAGGTTCTAGTCGGTAGATGTAGCCCGTTCTCGATCGTCGTTTTCCCTGTCTCCCGCGTGGTCGGCGTCGACGTATCCGAGTAGTTGTACGGACGATGTCGTTTCTTTACTGTAGGTAAGTCCGGTCGTCGGCGTGGAGGTAGAGAAGTGCTCGATTAAGTTCCTCGAGATCTTCTTGTTCCGGTTGCTTCAGATGCGTCGCCAGTTGGCTCGCGCTATAAGATAGGTCGGGTCGGCAGGTTACTGCTGCGAATAGTAGGCAGCCGAGCTTCTGCTGATACTCCTAGATTTGCTTCGCGGGGAGTTTCGCAGAGGTGTTGCTGTTGTTCCCATAGCGGTGGGGAGTCGTGACCATAGTCGGCGTTAGCCCGAATTTCTTCGCGACAACGCCTGCGTATATTCCAGCGTGTAGGTAAAATGCCGAGTTGTCTTCGACGACATCAGTCCAAGGTATTGGGTCACTGTGTCTGACACTGTGAGTGTCAGGTCACTTCTCAGCTCCCCTTCGAACCAGATGGCGATGTCGGTAGAGGAGCCGATGTAGAGCAGGTCGTCGACGTAGACGATGAGAAGGATAAAGGCTTTTTCCTTCTGAAGTCGATACATGCCTTGGTCGTGCGGCAGCTGTAGGAAGCCGATTCTGACGAGGCGGCCGTGAAGATGCTGCTGCCACAGCCGCGGAGCTTGTTTGATCCGGTAGAGGGATTTTATCAGCTGGCATACTTTCGTAGGGTCGTCGATGAATCCGTGGGGTTGCTCGACGAAGATCTCGGCGTCCACAGGTGCGTACAAGAAAGCGTTTGCGACGTCGATTTGACGCAGTGGTAGTTTCTCCGTGGCCGCGACGGCGAGTAGGATGCGCAGGGAGGTGTGACGGGAGACTGGGGCAAAAGTTTCCGTGTAGTCGGTTCCGTATCGTTGATCGAAGCCTCGTACGACCCATCGAGCTTTGAATCGTTCGATGGAGCCGTCCGCGTTGGTCTTGATGCGGTACACCCATTTTCCGAGAGGACGTTCTTCCCGTTGATGCTTGTTGCAGGTACCAGCTTCCATGTATTTCGGTCTTGCAGAGCCTTTAGTTCCCTTTCCATCGCCTCCTTCCATTTCGTCTTATGTTCCCCCCCCAGAGCCTGCGAGAGAGTCGAGGGCTCGCGCGGAGATGGCGGCGGTGGATGCTGGACGGAGACCCATAGGCCGAGGATCTGCAGTCCCGTGGGTGTGTGTCGAGGGGAATTTTCATTCCCGGAATAGGCTGCTTCGTCACCGTCTTCTGGATCAGGTAAGAAGTTGGGGCCGATTTGTGTCGACCGGGTGGGGTGTAGTGTAACCTTGGTCAGCGAAGTGGTAAAAGGTGTCGAGGTTGTTACTATCGAGAGGATTGTCTTCGTCGAGTGGAACAGGTACGGAACAGAAAGGGATTGGTCCGGCAGCTTCCGAGGCTCCAGGTACGTCTTCTTCTGCTGCGTCAGCCTCGACAGCACGGTCGGCGAAGGAACGAAGGCCCGCGAAGCCGTCGGTGGGGTCGTGTGTGTTGGCAATGTTGTCCAGGTAATGCTGCAGCGTCAGTCGCTCGTAGAAGATAACATCACGTGATGCCACTGTATTTTTGTCTTGTATGTCGAGGATTTTCCATGCGTGAAAATGTTTTGCGATGCCGAGGTGTAGTCCCCACCGAGCTCGTTGAGTGAAGCGTCCTGCTCGGGTTGTGTGAGGTATGTACTGTACCATGCAGCCGAAAACTCGAAGTAATTTTGTGCTGCCCTTTTTTGTGTCCACAGCAGGTGCGGTGATGCGTTGTTGGGAAGCGATGACGAGGACAGCAGGTTGTGCAGGTGGACTGCATGTGTCATCGCGTCTGGCCACAGTGTGGTGGGCAGTCTCATCCCCAGGAGCAACTTTCACATCGTCGTCTGCAAGGTCCGGTTCATGCGTTCTGCGACCCCCTGCTGCTGGTGAGCGTAGGGCAGAGACACCAGGCGTCTGATTCCTCTTTCCGCCAGATAGGTCCTGAAGCGTTGTGACTAGTATTCCAGTGCACCGTCTGACTGGAAGCTCTTGAGCTTGGTTCCTGATTCTCGTTCGGCGATGGGTAGCCATGTCATGAAGGCGTCGAAGGCTTGATCGCGTGTCTTGAGGTTGTAGTGCCAGACGTATCTTGTTGCTGCGTCGATAAACGTGATGACATAGTTGAAGTCGGCTTCAGTGTCTTCTCGAGGCATGTTTAAAATGTCGCTGTAGACTTTTTCCATCGGTGCGTATGCAGGTGCGCTTGGGTTGTGATAAGATGGGAAAGGTTGGTGAGGAAGATCGGCTTCGGGGCACGTAGAGCACCGTGCGCGTGGTCGTCGAAGTTCTTGGCCGCTCGTTGTTAGGAGAGCGTTGCGTTCTAACACTTCGGCTTGGATGGTTTGCAGTATTGTACTGTTTGCAGAGTGCCCGAGTCGTTGGTGCCAGATGTCGTCGGGAGCGCGATGGCCGGGCGAACGGTGGTATATGTCGGTGTTGGAGAAGAACGCGACGACTGTGGCGGGACTTCGACAGACTTCTCGTGTGATGGGCATAAGTTGATCTGCTTCGGTTGGTGGTCCTCGGATCGCTGGTGGTGGTACTCTTTGTTCTGCTGCGGCTACTGCAGGTGATGGTTGGGAAGGGACACTTGCTGGTACTTGTCTTTCTTGTCTGATGACTGCTAATGCTCGTGTTCTCTCTGCTGCAGGTATGGTGTTGGAGTGCCAGAATCCATCCGGGTCAAAGTCGGGGTCAAGATCCGGCGGGTGTGTCCAGGCGGCGAACGACACGATTCCGTCGCTGTCGGCAGTACCGCGGTCGGGGACGAAGTCTAACACGAAGACATCGGACTTCAGGAGAGCACGATCGATGAAGAGATTGCCCTTCCCGTTGTAAAGGCGAAACTCGTTGGAGTAGGAGTCGCACTCCAGGTGAATCCCTTTTGCCATTAGCTGGCTGGCGCTTAGTAAGTTGTATCCCAAGTTGTCGACGATGAGGACCTTGTTGAGTTGAAGTATAACGTTCGTCTCCATGGATTGTAATTGAACCACTCCTTGTCTGTTTGTTTTCAGGTTCTCGTTGTTGGCGACGGTGATGATGACGTCGCGGTTGAGGCGTCGCTCTCGTTGCACGAAGCGTCCGGAAGAACACATGTGTTGACCGCAGCAGCTGTCCAAGAACCAGGTGTTTCGCCCGGTGGGTTCGGCGTTGGCGACCGCAGCGTATGTCGGGTTGACTTGAAGTCCTTGTGAGCGCGGCGGCGGAAGTTCTTCTTCGTCTGGTGCGTAAGTGGGTGGTGATCCGGGTGCGCGGTTGTCGATGTGTACCATGCAGTTGATGATGTTCCGTGTCCCTTGTGCAGATGTGGAAGAGCGCCTTGGAAGGCTTTCTTGAGTGGAGGCGACGTGTGGGTCTACTGGACGATAAACACGAGGACATGTGCAGTTGACTTTGGAATGTCTAGAAGTCTGACAGTTGTGGTAGAACGGCGGCACGAAAGTGAGTCCTCTGTTGTCGCGTTGATCTTGCTTGCCGCGTCGATTGTAGTTGTTGTCGTTCCTTCGTTGAGTGTAAAAAACTAACTACTGCTGCTTCTTTGGTTGTTGTTCTTCGAACAGGTCCATCTCCTGTTGTTCAGCGTGAAGCTCGGCGCAGAGGTGCATCTCTGAGATTCTTCCGTGGGCGCGAAGAAGCGAGCGTGTGGTTTTCCATTCTGGTCCGAGCCCGGCGAGGACAAGCGTCACGAAGCTTTCCTCAGTGATTGTTCCTCCGCACCGAAGCAGGCGGTCGCGGAGGGTCTTGCAGCGACTCATATACTGCATCGCCTTTTCCCCTGTCTTCATCTGTATTGTTGTCAGTTGTTGCATGAGTCTGCTTTGTGTCACGCTGTCGTTTGCTCGATAGAGACACTTGAGATGATGCCATGCGAGTTCCGCGGAGTTTCCATAGCTCCGATATGTTCTGATGCTCTGCTGTTCTTGTGGTGACAGGTTCCGCAGGAGAACTGTGTACGCCAGCAGCGACTGATAAGTAAATATTTCTTGCTCCTTTGCAGTGCCGTTGCTTGGGAATGGCAGGGACCCATTGAAGTATCCCAGGAGATGTGCAGCCTCCATCAGCAGCTCGAACTCAAAACTCCAGGTAAAGAAATCGTGTCCGTTGAATGGTGATGATGTCTGCAGTTTAATCACATGTGAAAACTGCGCCTGGAGACTTAAAATCTCGTTTGGTGTTTGTTGTGATGCAGTTGCTATTGGTTGGGCACGGGGCGGCATGAACTCGAACGTCCCCGGTGAAGAGTGATAAGATGCAAAGGTAGGCGCTTGATTGTGTCGCCCGAACGATGAATTGTCGAGGCTCATCGGCGCTAATCCCATGTTTCCTCCGTTGCTCTGTGTTGAATGCGCAGGTGTCCTTGTCTGCTGCCGCTGGTCGAAGTGCGACATGAAGCTGAAGAACCTTTCCATAAGGTTCGGATCCACGCTTGAAGAGGGTGATGGGGTCACCATTTCCGGTGCTCTTCCTGTTGTTTCTTGAGCAGCGCCGGTCTCGGTTTGCAGCCCTGAAGTATGCAATCGAGAGTTGTCGGGTTGAATGTCTTGGGTGCTGGGTGAGCCCGTAGAGGTCTTCTTGCCCTTGCTGTTCATGGCTTGTAATTAATGAAGTCGTTGAATTGCAGATTGTAGATAGAGTGTCGTTGCTGGGAGTTTGGTCTCTGACCAGCTCTCATACCATGTTGGGCTGAGAAAAGCCCTTAGGATCTTTTCCAAAGACGAAGTCCCAGTTGAAGAATGAGACTTGAGTAGTGCAGCGGAAGTTGAGTAGTTGAACCCTTGTACTAGTATATGAGAACAAGTGATTGATTAAAGAAACAAGCATACAGCAATATATAGAAAATAGGAAAGTAAAGCAGTTGTAGAATACAGTTGCAGGAGCGGTTATCGAGTCGCACAGCGACTCGATTGTCGCTTCGGTTACCATCCGTGCAGTTGTAACGGTCAGTCGCAACCTCCAGTTGCGACCCTTCGAGTCCTTTCGCGTTCTTTGTCCACCCCCTCGTGCAACCTCCGTTGACTCGTGTACCCGTTACGATCTTCCTCGAGTGTAGTGTTACGCTTCAGAAACGCTTAAGTCCTTTGAGATATTTCCAACACTACCCTTCGTTTCTGGAGTGCTGACGTGTTCATATCCGGTGACGTTTGTCTGCCCGGTCAGCAACATGCAGTAATCGAACTTCGCCTTCGCCAGTTTCTTTGTCACGTAGTCTGCGGCCATTTCTGTTGTAGGGCAGTAACTGAGTTGAAGTCTCCCCTTCGCGATTTCATCTTTGACGAAAAAGTACCGCAGGGCAATGTGTTTGGTTCGGTTGGCGAAGCCGTCCTTGTTCGCGATTTTGATCGCAGATTGGTTGTCGCAGAGGAGTGAGAAGACGGGCAGGGTCGCGATCTTCGCTTCCTCGAGCAACTCTCGTAGGTAGAGTCCTTCCTTGGTCGCAGTACAGAGGGCGATATATTCTGCTTCAGCCGAAGATAGTGCGATTAGTTCCTGCTTGCTCGACTGCCAAGAGATAGTCCCGATAGGTTCTAGTCGGTAGATGTAGCCCGTTCTCGATCGTCGTTTTCCCTGTCTCCCGCGTGGTCGGCGTCGACGTATCCGAGTAGTTGTACGGACGATGTCGTTTCTTTACTGTAGGTAAGTCCGGTCGTCGGCGTGGAGGTAGAGAAGTGCTCGATTAAGTTCCTCGAGATCTTCTTGTTCCGGTTGCTTCAGATGCGTCGCCAGTTGGCTCGCGCTATAAGATAGGTCGGGTCGGCAGGTTACTGCTGCGAATAGTAGGCAGCCGAGCTTCTGCTGATACTCCTAGATTTGCTTCGCGGGGAGTTTCGCAGAGGTGTTGCTGTTGTTCCCATAGCGGTGGGGAGTCGTGACCATAGTCGGCGTTAGCCCGAATTTCTTCGCGACAACGCCTGCGTATATTCCAGCGTGTAGGTAAAATGCCGAGTTGTCTTCGACGACATCAGTCCAAGGTATTGGGTCACTGTGTCTGACACTGTGAGTGTCAGGTCACTTCTCAGCTCCCCTTCGAACCAGATGGCGATGTCGGTAGAGGAGCCGATGTAGAGCAGGTCGTCGACGTAGACGATGAGAAGGATAAAGGCTTTTTCCTTCTGAAGTCGATACATGCCTTGGTCGTGCGGCAGCTGTAGGAAGCCGATTCTGACGAGGCGGCCGTGAAGATGCTGCTGCCACAGCCGCGGAGCTTGTTTGATCCGGTAGAGGGATTTTATCAGCTGGCATACTTTCGTAGGGTCGTCGATGAATCCGTGGGGTTGCTCGACGAAGATCTCGGCGTCCACAGGTGCGTACAAGAAAGCGTTTGCGACGTCGATTTGACGCAGTGGTAGTTTCTCCGTGGCCGCGACGGCGAGTAGGATGCGCAGGGAGGTGTGACGGGAGACTGGGGCAAAAGTTTCCGTGTAGTCGGTTCCGTATCGTTGATCGAAGCCTCGTACGACCCATCGAGCTTTGAATCGTTCGATGGAGCCGTCCGCGTTGGTCTTGATGCGGTACACCCATTTTCCGAGAGGACGTTCTTCCCGTTGATGCTTCTTGCAGGTACCAGCTTCCATGTATTTCGGTCTTGCAGAGCCTTTAGTTCCCTTTCCATCGCCTCCTTCCATTTCGTCTTATGTTCCCCCCCCAGAGCCTGCGAGAGAGTCGAGGGCTCGCGCGGAGATGGCGGCGGTGGATGCTGGACGGAGACCCATAGGCCGAGGATCTGCAGTCCCGTGGGTGTGTGTCGAGGGGAATTTTCATTCCCGGAATAGGCTGCTTCGTCACCGTCTTCTGGATCAGGTAAGAAGTTGGGGCCGATGCGTTCTGAAACATTTGTGTCGACCGGGTGGGGTGTAGTGTAACCTTGGTCAGCGAAGTGGTAAAAGGTGTCGAGGTTGTTACTATCGAGAGGATTGTCTTCGTCGAGTGGAACAGGTACGGAACAGAAAGGGATTGGTCCGGCAGCTTCCGAGGCTCCAGGTACGTCTTCTTCTGCTGCGTCAGCCTCGACAGCACGGTCGGCGAAGGAACGAAGGCCCGCGAAGCCGTCGGTGGGGTCGTGTGTGTTGGCAATGTTGTCCAGGTAATGCTGCAGCGTCAGTCGCTCGTAGAAGATAACATCACGTGATGCCACTGTATTTTTGTCTTGTATGTCGAGGATTTTCCATGCGTGAAAATGTTTTGCGATGCCGAGGTGTAGTCCCCACCGAGCTCGTTGAGTGAAGCGTCCTGCTCGGGTTGTGTGAGGTATGTACTGTACCATGCAGCCGAAAACTCGAAGTAATTTTGTGCTGCCCTTTTTTGTGTCCACAGCAGGTGCGGTGATGCGTTGTTGGGAAGCGATGACGAGGACAGCAGGTTGTGCAGGTGGACTGCATGTGTCATCGCGTCTGGCCACAGTGTGGTGGGCAGTCTCATCCCCAGGAGCAACTTTCACATCGTCGTCTGCAAGGTCCGGTTCATGCGTTCTGCGACCCCCTGCTGCTGGTGAGCGTAGGGCAGAGACACCAGGCGTCTGATTCCTCTTTCCGCCAGATAGGTCCTGAAGCGTTGTGACTAGTATTCCAGTGCACCGTCTGACTGGAAGCTCTTGAGCTTGGTTCCTGATTCTCGTTCGGCGATGGGTAGCCATGTCATGAAGGCGTCGAAGGCTTGATCGCGTGTCTTGAGGTTGTAGTGCCAGACGTATCTTGTTGCTGCGTCGATAAACGTGATGACATAGTTGAAGTCGGCTTCAGTGTCTTCTCGAGGCATGTTTAAAATGTCGCTGTAGACTTTTTCCATCGGTGCGTATGCAGGTGCGCTTGGGTTGTGATAAGATGGGAAAGGTTGGTGAGGAAGATCGGCTTCGGGGCACGTAGAGCACCGTGCGCGTGGTCGTCGAAGTTCTTGGCCGCTCGTTGTTAGGAGAGCGTTGCGTTCTAACACTTCGGCTTGGATGGTTTGCAGTATTGTACTGTTTGCAGAGTGCCCGAGTCGTTGGTGCCAGATGTCGTCGGGAGCGCGATGGCCGGGCGAACGGTGGTATATGTCGGTGTTGGAGAAGAACGCGACGACTGTGGCGGGACTTCGACAGACTTCTCGTGTGATGGGCATAAGTTGATCTGCTTCGGTTGGTGGTCCTCGGATCGCTGGTGGTGGTACTCTTTGTTCTGCTGCGGCTACTGCAGGTGATGGTTGGGAAGGGACACTTGCTGGTACTTGTCTTTCTTGTCTGATGACTGCTAATGCTCGTGTTCTCTCTGCTGCAGGTATGGTGTTGGAGTGCCAGAATCCATCCGGGTCAAAGTCGGGGTCAAGATCCGGCGGGTGTGTCCAGGCGGCGAACGACACGATTCCGTCGCTGTCGGCAGTACCGCGGTCGGGGACGAAGTCTAACACGAAGACATCGGACTTCAGGAGAGCACGATCGATGAAGAGATCGCCCTTCCCGTTGTAAAGGCGAAACTCGTTGGAGTAGGAGTCGCACTCCAGGTGAATCTCTTTTGCCATTAGCTGGCTGGCGCTTAGTAAGTTGTATCCCAAGTTGTCGACGATGAGGACCTTGTTGAGTTGAAGTATAACGTTCGTCTCCATGGATTGTAATTGAACCACTCCTTGTCTGTTTGTTTTCAGGTTCTCGTTGTTGGCGACGGTGATGATGACGTCGCGGTTGAGGCGTCGCTCTCGTTGCACGAAGCGTCCGGAAGAACACATGTGTTGACCGCAGCAGCTGTCCAAGAACCAGGTGTTTCGCCCGGTGGGTTCGGCGTTGGCGACCGCAGCGTATGTCGGGTTGACTTGAAGTCCTTGTGAGCGCGGCGGCGGAAGTTCTTCTTCGTCTGGTGCGTAAGTGGGTGGTGATCCGGGTGCGCGGTTGTCGATGTGTACCATGCAGTTGATGATGTTCCGTGTCCCTTGTGCAGATGTGGAAGAGCGCCTTGGAAGGCTTTCTTGAGTGGAGGCGACGTGTGGGTCTACTGGACGATAAACACGAGGACATGTGCAGTTGACTTTGGAATGTCTAGAAGTCTGACAGTTGTGGTAGAACGGCGGCACGAAAGTGAGTCCTCTGTTGTCGCGTTGATCTTGCTTGCCGCGTCGATTGTAGTTGTTGTCGTTCCTTCGTTGAGTGTAGAAAACTAACTACTGCTGCTTCTTTGGTTGTTGTTCTTCGAACAGGTCCATCTCCTGTTGTTCAGCGTGAAGCTCGGCGCAGAGGTGCATCTCTGAGATTCTTCCGTGGGCGCGAACAAGCGAGCGTGTGGTTTTCCATTCTGGTCCGAGCCCGGCGAGGACAAGCGTCACGAAGCTTTCCTCAGTGATTGTTCCTCCGCACCGAAGCAGGCGGTCGCGGAGGGTCTTGCAGCGACTCATATACTGCATCGCCTTTTCCCCTGTCTTCATCTGTATTGTTGTCAGTTGTTGCATGAGTCTGCTTTGTGTCACGCTGTCGTTTGCTCGATAGAGACACTTGAGATGATGCCATGCGAGTTCCGCGGAGTTTCCATAGCTCCGATATGTTCTGATGCTCTGCTGTTCTTGTGGTGACAGGTTCCGCAGGAGAACTGTGTACGCCAGCAGCGACTGATAAGTAAATATTTCTTGCTCCTTTGCAGTGCCGTTGCTTGGGAATGGCAGGGACCCATTGAAGTATCCCAGGAGATGTGCAACCTCCATCAGCAGCTCGAACTCAAAACTCCAGGTAAAGAAATCGTGTCCGTTGAATGGTGATGATGTCTGCAGTTTAATCACTTGTGAAAACTGCGCCTGGAGACTTAAAATCTCGTTTGGTGTTTGTTGTGATGCAGTTGCTGTTGGTTGGGCACGGGGCGGCATGAACTCGAACGTCCCCGGTGAAGAGTGATAAGATGCAAAGGTAGGCGCTTGATTGTGTCGCCCGAACGATGAATTGTCGAGGCTCATCGGCGCTAATCCCATGTTTCCTCCGTTGCTCTGTGTTGAATGCGCAGGTGTCCTTGTCCAACATATCTGTTGGAAATGTCTCAAAGGACTTAAGCGTTTCTGAAGTGTAACACTACACTCGAGGAAGATCGCAACGGGTACGCGAGTCAACTGAGGTTACACGAGGGCGTGTGCAAAGAACGCGAAGGGACTTGAAGAGTCGCAACTGGAGGTTGCGATTGACCGTTACAACAGCGCGGATGGTAACCGAAGCGACAATCGAGTCGCTGTGCGACTCGATAACCGCTCCTGCAACTGTATTCTACAACTGCTGTACTTTTATATTTTCTATATATTGCTATATGCTTGTTTCTTTAATCAATCACTTGTTCTCATATACTAGTACAAGGGTTCAACTACTCAACTTCCGCTGCACTACTCAAGTCTCATTCTTCAACTGGGACTTAGTCTCTGGAAAAGATCCCAAGGGCTTTTCTCAGCCCAACAATATCAATTATATCACAACATAGTTGACATTCTGAACCCTGAGTATTTCAGACCCGTTGACTCTTCGACAAAGAGATTTCATTGTAGCGATTTTTTTTATTTTTTTTAAGACCCTTCAAACTCGGGAAAAAAATTGGGGGGCAAAATCAGAGTGCCTTTTTTTCAAACGTTATCCCTGGTTTCAAAGGTAGGAATGTACCCTCTAAGAACTGACCTAATTAAGGCTATTACGAATATAAACTAACTAGCATATATAATTATGTTTGTTGACATAGGTACACCCTGAATAAGTACCTTCTACAAGGCAGTGTTCAGTACCAGCAAACCCGACTTAGCGAACTATCAAATTGAACCGCACAGGAATTCGCGTTTCGACCCTCGCACCTCACCGCATCGCGTTTCAGACTCGATTTCGGGTTTGCTGGTACTGGACACTGTCCTGTGCGAAAACGCCTTTACGTTATTTATTAGTACCGCTTGTATTTAGAGTCGGATTCGCAAGGTTTCGAAGTCTTTCGCTGACTTGGTTCCTCCTGACCACCCTAAACAAGTGGTTTACTCCAACATCACATTGCACTGCTACCATTTATCCTAAAACAGGAACCTGCTCCTCACTCCAATCCACATCATACAATCTCCCTCCTTCCAAGGCGCCGTGACCTCACGTTGTGAGCCGCATGATTGCATCAACAATGTCTCCACTAGTGGATTTCAGCGCGGAAATCGCCTTGCCGCGCGAGACGCCCGCCTGTGTCATGACGAGCTCGATGTCCTTCTCCTCCACGCCCGTGGCATCCACGTCCTCCTCCTCCGTCTCCACCGCCGCCTCGCCCTCCGCGACCTTTGTGGGAACTGCGAAATCGGGCACTTTAAACTGCGGGGGGAAGAGAGTGGGGAGGGCGGGAACGGAAGGGAGGAGGAAGGAGCGGGAGAGGGGAGGGGGGGGGAGGGAGGGATGGGGAGCAGCAGGTGCCATCAGGAAGAGGTCCAAGGAATAAGCCGGGGAACGAGTTGCGGATAGCTGCAAATCAGGATGTCGGCTTAACTTGCAACTGCTACACCCTGCAAGGCCATACCCTACCAAAGCTGCATTGAACTGAGTGAACTTAGACTCGCCTGCAAGGCCGAACCCTCCGCCCTCCGACTCACCTGCTCCGCCGCTTGCGACTGCACGTGCGCGCTCAGGTCCTCGATCTCGCCGAAGATGATGTACGTGTCGGATGCGGGGCTCTTAAACACGTCGGGGCGCGAGATGGCGAAGAGCGTGCTCTTGCTCTGCTTGATGGTCACGCGCGACACGCCCGTGAGCTGCTTCAGCCCCAGCTTCTGCATCGCCTTGCGCGCCTTCTTCTCGCTGCGGCTCTGCGCGGATCCAGCGCGGGCACGGGGCACGTGGATTTCACTGAGCGACGGATAGCAGCTAGTTATTGGGGAGGCTACGGAGTAAGGACAGGTGGGAGTATTAGGGCCACAAGCTTGAGGAAGGGGGGGGGTGGGGAGGCTACGGGGTGAAGGACAGATGCGGAGTAACAGGTAGTCAAGCTTGGTGGAAGAGGAGGGGCGGGGGGGGGGGGAGGGGGAGGGAAGAGTGGGGCGGAGAGGGGTCAGTACGGACGAGGAGGCTGCAGCAGCGAGAAAAGCACATGACCCCAGGGACGTGTGTGTGTGAGTGAGCCATGGATTTCCTGCGATCCCCTGCGGAGAGGTGCGTACCTGCTTGCCCTTCCTGTTGCTGCCAGCAGCATCGCCCTCCCCGTCGCCATGCTCGTCGTCGTCCTCATCATCGTCCTCCTCGTCGTCCTCCTCGTCCTCCTCCTTGTCCTCCACCGTCATCCCCTCCTTGGCCGCCGCCGCCGCCGCAGCCGCGTCCGCCTCCTGCTCCTTCAGCTTCAGCTCCGCCAGACCACCTGCAGAGGCGGAGACAGGCAGTCGGGCAGAGTCGGGGGCAGTCGGAGGTAGTCGGGGGTAGTCGGGGGTAGTCGGGCGCAGTCGGGGGCAGTCGGGCGCAGTCGGGGGCAGTCGGGGGCAGTCGGGAGCAGTCGGGAGAAGTCGGGCGCAGTCGGGGGCAGTCGGGCGCAACGAGAGGTGAAATTAAAAGCGAATTTGGCTGAGTAAATTGATGTCCCGAGAATTACACCCGTTAAGAGTGATTGATGAAGAAAGGACCCTGGCTGTCGCGGAAAATATTCCTCTAGTGGTGAGCGTGGATCGCGCTCGCGGAGGTCAACAGAAAGGACGTTTGTGAACGTTTGTAATTGGACGCTCCGGAGGGTCCATGCTAGACCTCCCTGCCCTAACTTTCATCGGACTTTCAGTAGTAGGGACCCGCCTCTAGACAGGATGGTACGGCACCTACCTTCGACTTCCTGGGCCGTCATAATGACAACAGAGAGTGAACGAAGCGCGAAAGAAACGGAGGGTGAAGAGCTGGCGTGAGTGGAGGGCGAGAAGAGAAAATTCGAGCAGGATCAGGAAATTGATAGACTAGCTTGACATGCTGGCGCAGTGCTTGCTTGCTCCTCAGCGTCGTGCTGGTGCTGCTGAGGTGATGCACGGCACATGATGCGCACGAGACAGACGATCGGCGGAAGGGGGAACTCGGAGGGAGCGGAGCGGAGGCTCGGGATGCTCGGGGGAGAGCGAGCGGGGGGTTGGGGGGGAAGTGCCAAGCTGTGATGTGATGTGGCCCGATTGAGCCGTCGCTGCCCTGAGTGTCAGGGGCAACGGCTCTTGTGCATTTGTGGGATTAGTTTACCACCCCTAATCAGTATAACGTCAGCTTTCATACTACTTCCATACCAGTATCAGTTTTATAAAAGTTAAGTCGAAATTCGAAATGTTTTGACGAGAATAAATAGGAAAAATAATGACATAAATCTCATGAGTGCATGAATTAATAGCATTTCATGAAAACAGTACGTGCAAAAAAATCAATACGCATAAAGCATAGTTGAGCATCACTGATTATGAATTCTCATGCATGATTATAAGAAATTCCCCTGGGTTCCTCGATTTCGTGAATGCAGTACCTTAAATTGTTTAATACAAATACGAATTGTTTTTCTAAACCACTGCCTTTCAAACGCGCTTTCCTTGGCTTGTATCCAACAGGTAAAGCAGCTTGTAGGAGAGACAAGAGAAGCCCTGCGCTGGTTCCACCTGCTCTTGCTGGCGTCAGCTGGAGGCCTTGGTTCACACCATCAGGTTTTCCGCAAGTTCTCTCATCTTGTGCTGGACATCACACCACCACCACCACACTAGACTACAAGCACTTGTCATCCGTGCAATTCTCGGGACTTCAACGTAAGATCCATCCTCCAATCATGGTGGCACACACCCCTGGAGGCAACGTCCATGATTGGTTGGAATGACACTGCAAGTGCCACGACATGGAGCCTACGTTCCAGCGCTGCATGTCCTCCTCTCGGGTCGCGGTCGGTGAGGAAAAGGTCGCCAGCCACAATGAATTCACAACATCAAGGAGCACAGAAAGGATCTTAGGCTGCAACTGCCCAATATGAAGGGGCGATCAAGAGGTGTCCGTAGAAATGACATGTCAGTTCAGCAGTGTCAAACCGGAGCGTGCCCAAGTTTGGGGGGTCAAAATCTGTAGCTGCGGTGTCAAACTGAATCGCGTGCACGAAAATTGACGAATATTTTTTATTGGCGAACACCGCTAGGTATTCCGCGCACGATAGTTTGGCGGGGAAACTAGACCATTGCATGTGCAGATATTTTGCTGGCATTTCGTTGATTGGGCGAGAGCAAATGCTCAACTACGTCGTAGCGACGATTTTGGTTAGCTGGCGAGAAATCTACAATTCGTCAGTTCAGGCTCGATGAGTTTGATTGGTTGTTAGGTGCTGGTGAATTTTGACACTCTGTAAACAATGTTGACGGGGGTCAACTCGAAACGTGTGACCCTGGTAAAATGGCATATCCTTTTTACGGACGCGGCCTCAGGACCTAGGAAAGGTGGTAGGGACACCTCGGTCCTCACGCCATGACAGAACGGGCACCCCTTGAAACTAGAATCTCGAGAAGGATTACCTTGAAATAGCTACGTGTACATTCACTTTACTGCAAGTCGATAACATATTGCACAAAACTCAAGCTGCTCGAGTGATGCCTTTCCATCACGTTCTAGCCAATAGCCTGAAGATGTTTCATGTTTACCCTTGCGAATCTGTTCATGCACGACATTATACCCCTTTCACGTCGCCACAACTAAAGTAGGTCTCGGGTCATGACTCTCTCCGTTCACTGCTCTGTTGGACCCACTCCCAAGAGCAGATTTGGTCCATCCTCCATTGCTTCCCGTCTCCCTCAACTCCAACCAGAGAAACCCGCAGTGAGCTCTCTCTATCAGTCCAGAGTCCAGACCAGCAGTGATCCTCTGGCTTTGCTTCTGCCGCTCGTGGTGCATTTTGCTGATTCAGTTTCCGTTGTTGAGATTCGCTCCTCGTAACGTGGGACGACCGCCGTTCGACTGGTTTGATCGGCTGCTGTGACTTCACCTTCGTCAGGACCCTATCAGGCAACTAAGGGATTTTGTCCAGCTTCTTCCCAGCATCATGGATCACCTGGCTGACGAACGCGCGAATGCAAGTAAGAACTAGTAACCCGTCGCTACTTCCCTGGTTACCTCGGACCGGATCGCAGTCGCTGACGGTTTCTCATGCCGTAAAATAAGATTCGCTCCGTTGTACCTTGTCAGAAGAACATAAGATTCTACCCATTTAGTATAGATTTTCCATGTGGCCTCTAAGCAGAAGTACGCCAGGAGGACACGTTCAGCTATTTTCGCAGAGCCGTCGCTTCTCACAGGCAACCAGGCCCTGCTGCCGTTTCGTCGCTTCGTCGCTTCGTCTGCGATCCGTAACGTTCGCCTGGCGATCGCCTGTTCCAATGCCAGTGCATGCATGCATGCATGCCCGCGATCGTGAAGCTTCGCCTCCCGGCGTTGACCCGAAGCCAGCGCATCGCCTGCATTCGTCGCTCCTCCCAACAAAAAGCCAAAGCGTTTCATGCTCCCTCCCCCTCCCCCCTACCCCCACATTTTCGCCTCTCCTATTTAAGCATCCTATCCCCCCTTCTTATCCCTTCCCTCATCCCTGCATCGGATCCCCGCACCTACCTCCTCGTTCTCCCCTCTCCTCATTCCCTCTCCCCCTTCCCCTTCCCCTTCCCCTTCCCCTTCCCCCCCTCCCCCCCCCCGGCATTCCCGGTGGCGGTGCGAGCAGCGTTCGACGTGAGCGAGATGAGCGGTGTGGTGTGGAACGGCCAGGAGCGCGTGGGCCGCCTCAAGCGCATGGCGCAGCTCGTCGCGCAGGACCCGGTGAGTGGGGGGGAAGTGGGGAAGGGGAGGGGAAAAGGGAGGAGGGTGGGGAGGGAGAAGGAGGGAGGGGCGATGAGGAGGGGAGAGAGAGGAGAGGGAGGGTAGGGGGGGCAAAAGGGGGAGGGGGAAAGGGGGTAGAGAAGGGGAGGGGGAGATGCTTTGAGTGGAAGGTCGATCTTGTAACGAGGGCTAGGTTAGGAGGGAGTGAAGAAGGTGGATGCGGGCATTAAATAACATTTCCTCTCAATGGGTGGTTACAGCCTCCTTTGCTCGCCCGATCGTCCCACTCGCTGCTTCCCCCGTCGCCTATCGACCACACGCCTATTTGCCCTGTCCCCAACCCGCCTCACCCCCAACACCAACCCTCCCCCTGTCCTCGTTGTCGGGGCCGTGGTTCTCCGTGGTTCTCAGTAGTTAACCGTGGTTCTCTGTTGTTTCCCCCTCCCGCAGGTGTTTTCCCGCACGGACGGCTCGCATTTGACGCGGCCGCAGGCGATGAAGCGGTCGCTGCAGAAGGCGGCGCACATGATCAAGCGCGTCAGAGAGCTCGGCCTCAACGGTGCGTGCTGCGCCCTCCCTGCTGTGTCCTTGGCTGTGCTTAGCTGTGTGTTGGGCTGTGGTTGGCTCTCGGGGTGCGGGATTTAGGCCGTGCCACTGCCGTGTCATCTGAGCCTGTTCAGAAGCCAGCTTCCATGTGTCCTTGTGTGCCGTGATTGGTGTTGTGAGCGTGTGAGTGCAGACGAGGAGCGGTACCTGTTCAAGCTCATGGTGGACGATATCAACTTCTCCGACCTGCACTCGGTAACTCTCTTCACGCTCCCTCCGCACCTCCCACTCTCACTACCTATCTTCCCTTCTCCGACCCCTTCATCGACCTCTGCACCACTCAATCCCCGGGGCACCTCTCTTCCGCCTCCTTTGTGGGCGGGAGCACCTGGGCTGCAGAGGTTCGTCGGCCTTCTCCTCATCCCATCACCCCCTCTTCCCTTCACATTCCACCCTCACGCTCCGCCTCTCTACCCCACCCGCCACCGCCCTGAACATGTGCTCTCCCGCGCCCCACTCCTCCCACGCCCCGCTCATCCCACGCCCCTCCGATTCCACGCCCCTCCGATCCCACTCCCGTGCCCCATCCCCTCCCCCTCCCCCCCAGTACATGTTCATCCCCGCTATAGAGGGGCAGGGCACGGACGAGCAGGGGCGCGCGTGGCTGCCGAGGGCGCGGGCGTTTGAGTGGATCGGGTGCTACGCGCAGACGGAGCTGGGGCACGGCAGCAACGTGCAGGGGCTGGAAACCACGGCCACTTATGTCCCGGAGACGGACCAGTGGGACGTGCACACGCCCACCATCACCGCCACCAAGGTGCGCCGCTGCTTGCTCTGCTGTGAGGTGCCGTGCCGTGCCTCACTTAATTGTTCATTTCCGATACCTGCGTTGATCTGTCTAAGCAGCTCTTTGTGTGTTCGTTTGAAGGTCTTGGAATCATTTGACTGCTCCACCTCTCAGGCTCCACCCGATTCTCGGATCCCACCCGATCCCACAATCCTTACATCCCCCGCTCACCTGTTGCCGTGCCACTTCCCTCCCTTCCCTCCCTTCCCTCCCTTCCCTCCCTTCCCTCCCTTCCCTCCCTTCCCTCCCTTCCCTCCCTTCCCTCCCTTCCCTCCCTTCCCTCCCTTCCCTCCCTTCCCTCCCTTCCCTCCCTTCCCTCCCTTCCCTTCCCTCCCTTCCCTCCCTTCCCTCCCTTCCCTCCCTTCCCTCCCTTCCCTCCCTTCCCTCCCTTCCCTCCCTTCCCTCCCTTCCCTCCCTTCCCTCCCTTCCCTCCCTTCCCTCCCTTCCCTCCCTTCCCTCCCTCCCCTCCCTTCCCTCCCTTCCCTCTCTTCCCTTTCCCAGTGGTGGCCTGGCGGGCTGGGTAAGGCATCCAACCACGCCGTGGTGTATGCACGGCTCATCAGCAAGGGCAAGGACCACGGCGTGCACGGTGAGGGGCGGGCAAAGCTGGTCTGGGGATGGCGATGGGGAGGCGGGAGGTCAGTGAGTGAGGGCTTGGTTGACCTGGAACGAGAGGAGCTGAAAAGAATGATGGAGGGATTGGGATGGGCGCGCTGTAATGATTTCCTTATTAATCGCTACCTCCGTATCTCCCTTTTCTTGCCTACCAACCTTACTGACCGTGCCTTGCTACCTACTTAATCTCGTACCTATTTTCCATGCCTCCCCTTCCCTCCCCTTCCCTCCCGTCCCCTTCTCCCCCCCAGCCTTCCTGGTGCCCATTCGCAGCCTGGAGGACCACAAGCCGCTGCCCGGGGTGTCGGTGGGGGACATCGGGCCCAAGTTCGGCAACATGGGGTACAACACCATGGACAACGGCTTCCTCGCTTTCAACCACGTGCGCATCCCCCGCTCCAACATGCTCATGCGGTCAGTGCGCTCCCTCCTTCCCTCCCTTGCTCCGTCTCTCCCTCCCTCCTTGCTTCCCTCTCTCCCTCTCTCCCTCCCACCTTCTCTCTTTCCTCCCTCTCTCCATCCCTCCCTCTCTCCCTCCCTTTCTCCTGCAAGAATGCGTGCGCATGCATCCGCTCAACTGTCTAATGGTCCTTCCATCCATCCGTTGTGTCGTCTCTTTCATTCGGATACCCTACACCCGCGCCAGGTACGCGAGCGTGGACCGCAGCGGCGACTACCACCGGGGCAGTGCGGCGGCGCGGCAGCTGGCGTACGGCGCGATGGTGTTTGTGCGGCGCAGCATTGTGATGGAGTCGGGCGTGGCGTTGGGCCGCGCCGTCACCATTGCCGCGCGCTACTCGTGCGTGCGCCGGCAGTTTGGCAGCGCTGAGGGCGGGCAGGAGAGCAAGGTGCGCAGAGGGGGGTGGGGGGGTTGGGGGGGAGGGAGGGAGGGAAGGGCAGCGCCGCAGGGGCCAGTCTGGCAGTGCTGAACGGGGGGCAGGAGAGCAAGGTGCGCAGGAAAGGGGGGGGGGGGGGAGATTGTGGTGTGGGGGAGAGCAGGTCAGTGTGGGGTGAGGGTTGTGATGAGGGCAGACAGACAGTGCCTCTAGAGCAGAAGCAGACACAGCACGCAGACCCCGCATCCCCTTGCCACCCTCTTTTCTGCCCCACTGCCTCCTCACGTCGCCACCCTCAAGGCTTAATATTCTCCCCCGCTCCCTCCTCCTCTCCTCCCCACCACACCACATTCCCCCTTCCCTAAATCTCCTCCCTGGCAAGTGGATGGTGGAGCTGTACGCGTTCCTGTTCAGGGGCAAGTGGCCCAGGTATCCCCTCGACTCCACACCCTCTCGTCCCCCGCGCTCCATCCATCCTACCTACCCTCCCTCCTCGCAGGTGATGGACTACCAGACCCAGCAGATGCGCCTACTCCCCCTGATCGCGTCGGCGTACGCGTTCCTGTTCGCGGGCAAGTGGATGGCGGACCTGTACAGCGACGTGGTGGCGCGCATCAACCGCGGCGACTACTCCACGCTGCCCGAGGTCCACGCTGCTACTGCTGGGCTCAAGGCGCTCACCACCGCTGCCACCGCGGTGAGGGGGAAACAGGGGTGCAGATTCGGGGTTCAGGGGTTGGGGATCATTGTGGCATGGATGGGAGGTTGGGGATAAGGGCGGATGGATGCCAGAGGTCCGGGCTGGCACCCCCCGGCGTAAGGCACTCTTGCCCTCTCGCCCATACGGCCCCACGCACACTTTCTCCACCTCAAGTGAGCTCTCACCCCCACTACCCCCCATCGGTTCCGTTGCCCACCCTTCTCGTCCATCCTCCCCACCATCCATGACCCATCCCCCCATGCCCCCTTGCCCCCATGCCCCCATGCCCCCATGCCCCCATGCCCCCATGCCCCCATGCCCCCATGCCCCCATGCCCCATGGCAGGATAGCATGGAGGAGTGTCGCAAGCCGTCTTTCGATCTGCTCAACAAACGTTCCCACCCGCCATCCTCCCTCGCTCCCCATGGCAGGAGGGCATAGAGGAGTCCCGCAAGCTGTGTGGGGGCCACGGGTATTCGCTCTTCTCTGCTCTGCCCCAGCTCTATGCTGCCTTTGTGCCCACGTGCACGTATGAGGGCGACAACACTGTGCTGCTGCTGCAGGTGACGATTGTGGAAAGAAGGAGAGTGGGGAATGGGGGGACACGGGGGGGAGGGGGGGGGGGGCCTTCTGAACTTTCCTGTCCTGGATTGCTGGAACGCGTGTGGTCTCCTGTGACTGTACAATTGTGAAAAACGTGCAGAACTGTGCAAAAATGCCCCCCCCCCCCCCCCCCCGCGAACAACTTGTCGGATGCACTTCCCCCCAATGCCTCCTCTCCCTGATTCTCACCCCGCTGTTTCTGCTGAACCTCCCCTGTCCTCCCCTGCCCTCCCCTGTCCTCCCCTGTCCTCCCCTGCCCTTTCCTGTCCTCCCCTGTCCTCCCCTTTCACGTGTACTTGCATATTTCCCATGTGTGCCATCCATGTGTGTGATGTGTTTAATGTGTCCCATGTGTCCCATGTGCCCCATGTGTCCCATGTGTGCCATGTGCCCCATGGCAGGTGGCGCGGTACCTGCTCAAGGCAGTGAGCCAGGCGTCAGAGGGAAAGAAGCCGGGGGGCACTGCAGCGTACCTGGGGGATGCGAGCAACCTCTCTGCCAAGTGCACTGCTGAGACTGGTGGGTGCGCACAGGAGGAGGGGGGGGGAGGAGCAGGAGGGAGAAATCGCTGCAGCATACTCTGAACCGTGGCTTTACCTGGGGAGGCCAACAACCTCACTGCTAAGTGCACTGCTGAGACTGTTGGGTGCACAGGAGAGGGGGGGGGGTGGGGGGAGGGAAGGGGGGTGAGGGAGAGTATAGTTTTGAGGCGCCTCAAACTCTGCAGCCTGTTTGGGGGACGCTAGCAACCTCACTGCCAAGTGTACTGCCGACAGCGCTGGGTGAGGGGGGAAGGATAAGGGGGCACTGCAGCGTCCCGGGGGGGGGCAATGCTGCGTGGGGGGGCGAGGAGGAGGGAGAGGTTGAGGGGGGGGGGGGGATGGGGGGGAGGGTTTGTGGGGTGATGCTAAGTGGAGAAATACGCGTCCAGCGTATTATACGCAAGCGTATTATACGCTAGCGTATATACGCTGTACGCTTCATTATGGGATTGGATACGGTAGGAAATACGCTCTGGCGGGCAGGTATAAAAACAACTCGGGCAGGGGTAAAAAAACCTGTTTGGGGAGGGAAGAGGGGGGGTTCAGAGCACCAAATTCCCCCCACCAAATGTGGCATCATTTAGCATGGTAATAAATAAATAGTTCAAGCCACCAAGGGCATGTCAAGGGTTCCAAACTCCAACAACCAGCCAACCACCCATCTCAGGTAAGCCTCCCCCAAACCGCCCGCCTAACCCTCTCCTGCTCTGCTCTACCGGTACTCGTCCAGCAGCTCCTCATCTTCGCCCTCCTCATCCTCCTCCTCCCGATCCACCCTGTACCGCGCAGGGACGGGGGCGTCCGGGATGTTACCGGACACCACCCCCGCCCCCTCGTCGGCCATGTGCCAGTTGTGCACAACCTTCCAGTTGTGCGCAACGTAAACCAGATCCTTGCACTTTTCTGAACCCAGCCGGTTGCGTCGGGCGGTGTGGACAGTATCCCACACCGCCCAGTTGCGCTCGCAGCTGGATGCAGACACCGGCTGAGTTAGCACTCGGCAAGCAAGAGCCATGAGCAAGGGGTGGTCAGTGCCGTGCCACTCCCACCACGCCTCCATGGAATAACTTCCTTCCTTCACCAACTTCCGGTCACAGATGGCCTCAGCCGTGCCGAAGCTGCCCCTCAACTTCAGAAAGGCGGCCAACCCTTCCTGCAAGAGGAGTGTGGCACGCTTGGGCAGGCCATCCCTCTGGGGAATCATCACCCCGCCATAGTGGCGGGCAATGAAAGCTTTGAACACATTGGTGCACTCCGTGTCCGGCCCAAAAATCCGCTCCTCCTGGTTGACCGGGTTAAGAATCCGCCCGACCACGTGCAGTGGGCAAGCCATACTCTCATCCCAACGCCGCTTCACAATCTCATTGACGCCCTTCTTGTCTCCCGCACTCAGCACCCCATCCCCCTCCTCCTTCAGCAGTTCTGCCACATTCACAGTGAGCTCAAGCATCAGCTCATAGATGCGGCCCATCATCCCTTTCGTTGCCGAATCCGTCGCCCTCATGGCCTTGAACGGGAGCAGGAGCAGCCTCTTGAAGAGCTCAGCCGATGGCCACCAGTCCTTATCCATGATCTGGTCGTGGAATGTCTCTGCAGCTGCCTTCTTTGGGCCCACCGCCCACTCCGCCTTCCATGCATCGCAGAGCACCATGGTCACCAGCGTTGACCGCAACTCCACCAGGCGGGACACAGCAATGTGCTGCGTCCCAAACCTGGTCCCCGCCGGCCTTAACATCTGCAGCCCCTTCCCTCCGTCCACACCCCTGAGATACTGTCGGGTCCAATGGTGGCTGCGGGTGTAGTTGATGAGCTCGCTCGCTCGCTCCACTACCTCCTTGGCCCAAGCCTGCCGTCCCACATCCTCCATAAGGAGGTCGAGCACGTGCGTCGCACACGGCACATGCTCGATGCGCGGATTCTCTGCAATGAGGAGCTGGCAGGCGCTGTGGTAGTTGCTGCCGCCATCGGTGCAGAATGCCACTATGTTCTCGACCCCAACCTTTTGCAGGATGGGCCGGAGGAGCCGGGCGATGTATCCCCCGGTCTTTTTCTCCATCTTGCAGTCAATACTCTCGACTAACACTGCGCCGGTGTCATTGACCAGCATCACATTCGCCTGCGGCCTGCCACACTTGTCGGTCATCATGTCGCTGGCAATCGTCACGCCGTGGCGCTTCCAGCTCGACATGACGCCCGTCAATCCCTCGTCAATCCGCTTGCGGCATAGCTGCAAGCCGGCACCACCCACGTAGTCGCGCTTTGGAGGCACATAGCTGGTCCCCGCGCGCGCGATGGACCGGACGGCGTTGCGCCAAAGCGGGTGGTTGGCAGTGATGAAAAGGGTGTGGGTAAGGGAGGGAAGAATGGATGGCTTTAAAGGAAGAAATCAGTCGAGCGTGGTAAGCAATGCTTGTGGGGTTGGGTATGCATTGCCTCAGCTTGCTGCCCTTGTCTCTTCCTATCGATTGCCATCCTACAGACTTAGAGCTCAGATCCCAAATTAGTTCACACAAGTCAACGGGCAGAATTTGGGCTGGGCGGGTGGAAAAGACAATTGTTTCACTGGGTGCGAAAAAATGTGATTCTGTTGCTTCACGCGGGATTTCGTATGCAAACTGGGCCCAGATTGATTTGGGGGGGGTTCAAGTTGGGCAAACGCGGATCTGACGGCTGAGACTCAGGGACACATATTAAGTCCCAATTTGTAACCTCGCGAGAGCAGGGATTTATGGGAGTTGGGTTTGGCAAGCCCGATCCAACGGCCGAAACTGCATGAATCAAACTGGGCCCAGTTTGCAAAGTTGATTTCCACCGTAGATATACTGTCGCGTTACCCATGGGAAGAGATGGGCTTCCCATGGTTAACACAGCAGCAAGGGAGGAGTGGGTTGAGGAAGAGAGGAATCAAAGAAGAAGACTTGGGGTGAATCGGTAGGAATAACAGAAAAGTAAGGTGATATGGAAGAAGGTACAGTACGGCACTGTACCAATTCAGCGATACAGCAAATCGAGGGTGGAGAGACAGAAATGTCGGAGGACCGAGGCGCGAACCAAAATGAGGTGGAGGGCGTCAGCAGGGGCCCAATCTGACGGAAAAGGGGGTCAAGCGCAATCTCAGTTCTCAAGGGAAGAAGGAGAAGAGGGAATGACAAAGCAGAGGAAACTGGACGTGTAAATAGTAGGCAACTTAGTACGATGATCGCTTTTCGCTTGTATGTTTTCCTTCAATAGTGCAAATTCGCTCTAATCCTACTAGAGTTCAGCAGTGTTGGAATTCGATCCTAAGTAGATCTGAGCAGGCGTCGTGCGGCTTGTAACATACAAGCGAAAAGCACCAGAGCGACCGCTGAGGAAGTGATCTAACTAGCGGCTGGACGAGGACGAACTGCGGTAAAGCGTGTTAGACCGCAGGCAGCGATGAGTCGGGAGACGAGTCCTGAGGGACATCGCTTGAGGTCGGGGATCAGATACCCGGCGCGGAAGGTACAGGAGGACGTGCAGCCACCGCTTCGTTCCTGTGTACCGCGCTGGGCCGCATGAGCCCGAGGGACGTGAAGCAGATGCTTCTGCGGCGGCAAGAGAAGGAGCCGGGGAGGACGTCGGATCGCCAAATCCGCGAAGTCGCAGAGAATCAGGAAGAAGTTCGCGAGGAGGAACGCCAGGTCTCAGAGAGAGATTTCGCGAGCAAGAGAAGATGGAGAAAGAAGAGGAGCAGAGGCGGAGCGAGGCGCCAAGGGAGTGCGGGCCCAGATCCACGCAAGTGCGTAAGGCTGGAGGTTATTCGGGAGGAGAAGGAGGGAGGGTGAATTCGTGGGAAACCGGACGGTCAATAGCCGCGAATGTCCCGAAGATAGAAGTACCAGAGAGATTTTCGGGCATGCCGGGTGAAGAACCGTCGCTAAAAACCTATATCATGCTGATAGATGACATCCGCTATTGCTGGGATCGAGAGGGGCTAGATCCGATAGAGTTCTTTAGAGGCCTGGGAAAGACGCTCCGAGGAGAGGCGCAAACCCACTATCGAGTGGAGAGGACAAGGCTGCTGCGCGAGTGTGAGCAGGGAGAAATTCCGCCCCGTAAGATCGTAGATCGGTTTTATGATATCCTCAAGGAGCAATTTCCAGGCGATCCAGCAGATCGAGTAGCAGAATTTAGTGAATTCCGTAGAGGGAAAGCGAGTCGTTGCTGGCCTATTACAACCGGCTAGTGGAGCTGTCTGAAGACCTCAACTGTTTGGAGGACCGTTTGATGGTCACCAAGTTCTTAGAAGGATTAGATGAAGAATTAGTCAACGAAATAAGGATCGCTCTCTATCCAATTCGTTCTAAGGCCACGCTGAGGCAAGTGTACCAGATAGCTAAAGAAGCTGAGGAGGGGAGACGCTATGTAGACATGATGAGAGGAGCTCGTCGACCCCCAGAGCGGAGAAGACCGGTATGGTCGGCAACCGAAGCTCGGCGACCAGAGGAAGAGAGGAGAGAGAGGATGAGGGACGATCGCCGCTGTCACAAGTTCGGAGAAGTCGGCCACCTGCGCAAGGACTGTGTGTTGGGCATCACGTGCGACCACTGCGGGCAGATGGGCCACTTCAGGAGAAACTGTCCCAGAGCTCCCACCTGCAGCGAGTGCGGAAAGAAAGGACACCTCAACAGCCAGTGTTATCGGAGAGGAGGAGGACAAGTGGGGAGAACGACGAGAGAGCAAGAGCTGGAGCAGGAAGTCAAGAAGCTGAGGGCGCAGCTGGGGAAAGCAGAAATCAGCGAAGACCCTGAGAAAGGAATGATAGCTTGGGAGGATGATGATGTTGAGGAGGAAGAAGACCAGGAGTCCGAGTACGCCCTGGTGGCGACTCTACAGCGGGAAAGAGCGGACCTGGGACTGCGGAGCGGTGGGGTGGATGGGAGGAAGGAACTTAAGACAGAGACACGGAGCAAGAAGCCAGGAAGAGAGCCGGAAGAAGGAGGAGACCGAGCATATCGACACCCAGAAGATAGGCTGGTGTGCCACACGACTGCGCTGCTGGCTGAAGCGGGCTCCATAGCAGTACAAGGAATGAAGGTGGACAATGCTATAATCGATACCGGAGCTCAAAGTGTCCTGATGGGGAGAAAGCTAGCAGAGCGATTGTGGAAGCTTAAGCTGGAGACGGTAACTAAGGGAATGCTCATCATGACGGCAGAGGGAGGACCACCCAAGTGGATGTCTAGCACGAAGGAGCCGATAGAGGTTGCGCTGCTGCCAGGACAGAAAGAAGAAACCAGGATCCGAGTGCAGTGCGGGCTCTCCGAGTCCGATGATTACGACCTGCTGGTGGGAATGGAGTTGATCTATAAGATCGGGGCGCAAATTGATGCGTGGGGAGAGAAGCAGAGCTTAAGGACCGAATACCGGAAGGAGGGTGGGGCGCAGGGAGAGCTGCCTGTGCGCTTTGTGAAGATGGAGCCAAGAAAGGCCCTGCAAGTCACAGAGGTGCAGCAAGCAGCGATGAAGGAGAGAATGGTAGGGGGCAAGAAACCAACCGAGATAGGCGGAATGGGAACGCGGGGACAGCTGGAAGTAGTGACGCTGGGCGAAGGGCCGATCACGATCGTAGAACTCTTTGGGGGAATAGGAGCGGGATTGGCAGCTGCGCTGGAAGTCGGATTGGTGGTGCAAAGGTGGATTTTAGTGGAGATAGACCCAAAGGCCAGGCGCATGGCCTGGCATCATGCTGACCAGTTGCTGGAAAAGTAACCGGGGCAAATATGTAAGGCCGTGATTGAGGAGGCAAAGAGAGAAGGAACTTGGGATGTACGACAGCTGAATGAAGCAACTGTCTGGGGATGGGGTCAAGTAGACCTAGTGGTGGCAGGCTGGGAGTGCGAAGGCACCTCTAGAGCGGGAAAAGGGAGAGGAATGGGAGATGCACGCACAGCATTGCTGGACGAGCTACTACAGGTGTTGAAGTGGATTCAGGAAGGGGGATCAAGGTGCTGCTATGTAGTGGAACATGTAGACATGACAGGAGATCCGTGGGAACCCGTAAGAGCAACACAAGAGAAGGTGGTAGCGGAGCTGGGGGCAGGCGTAAGCTAGGATGCGGCGCTGAACGGAGCAAGAGCTCATCGAGTGAGAAGATAGTGGCAAAACGGAGTGAAGACAGAGAAGCTGAGACAAGGACTGGCCGATCTGAGGAGAGATACAAGACTCCTAGTAGATGACATACTGGAGCCAGGTAGAACGTCGGCCCCGGTAGAGAAAAGAGACCACCCTAAGCAGCTACAATGCAACAAGATAGGCGAGCCAAGAAGGGCGTGGCCTACCCTAGTGTCCTACGAGGGAGCCCGCGGGTTTGTGTTAGAAGGAAGCGATCCCGGGCCGGGCATGGTCTACAATAGAGAGAGAGGGCAGTGGGAGGAGCCAGCAGCAAACGAGAGGGAGCTGGCTATGGGATACATACTGGGGGCAACTGCAGCACGAGGAGTAAAGGAGCAGGAGCGCAGGGCCGCATTGGGCCGAGCGATGGATCAGCACGCTCTGCAGTGGTTGCTGAAAGAAGTAATGCAGCAGCGGCAAGAAAGGGAGTCGATCCAGCAGCAGGCAGAAGAGTGCAGGAGGCGGACTCAAGCGAGCCGAGCAGACTTGATGTAGGGAGAAAAGCAAGAAAAGGCAGCAGAAAAAGAAAAAAGGGGGGGGGACAGAGAAGGGGAAGGAGAAAGAGTGGGAGCTGAGCCCTGACCTTGACAGCAAGGTAGCAGCAGCAATCCGACAAGTTTTACAAGAGCATCACGAAACGTTTGCCTACACGCTGCAAGATCTGGGAAAGTGCATCCTGCATGAATTAGAGCTGCCGTTGGACACTGAAGTGTCGGTCTACCAGCGGAGAAGGCGGATGAGTCCTGGAGACGAGGAGATCTGCAGAAGCAAATGCTAAGAACAGCTGGTAGCGGGACTCATACGCCCTTCCAATTCACCGTACGCAGCAGTAACAGTGGTGGCAGCTCGAACCGACCTGACCGGAGAGGTGTTAGCAAGAAGAATGTGCGGAGACTACAGGGAGCTCAATCGAGTGACGAAAGCGGACTGATACAGCATGTCAATTGCAGAAGAGATCTTTGACAAGCTCGAAGGCGCGGTCATATTCTCAACCCTGGATATGCGGCAGGGGTTCAATCAAATAAGGATTAAGGAAGGAGACAAATGCAAGACCGCCTTTCACGGAGTGGACGGCCTGTACGAATGGAATGTAATGCCATTCAGACTAAGGAATGCGTCAGCTGTATTCCAGAGGGTCATGGATCAAGCGTTGAAGACAGTGCCAACAGCGGCGTGCTACATTGACGACGTGGTGATCTTCAGCAAGAGTGAAGAAGAACATGCCAAGCACCTGAAAGCGACATTGGACGCCATAGCTGAGGCAGGGCTCACCTGTCACCCGGAGAAGTGTAAGATAGTGAGGAAGACAGTGACTTACCTGGGATTCGAAGTGCAAGGCGGAAGGATGGGAATTCAAGAAGCTAAGGTGGCTGTGCTAGACAAGCTGGGGGCACCAAAAGAGAAGGGAGCATTGAGAGCACTACTGGGGTTCCTGAACTACTACAGGCGATTCATTCCCAACTTCAGCAAGAGAGCATACAGGCTGAATCAGTTGCTGAGGGAGGGGCAAGCATGGAAGTGGGGAACAGAGGAGGAGCAGGCGAGAAAGGACTTGCCGGAGGCCATCAAGGCAGGGACGGTACTGCTGTTACCAAAGAAAGACGCCCCGTACATAATATACACAGACTGGAGCAGCAAGGGCATGGGAGCAGTGCTGTGTCAAGAATTGGAAGGAGAAGAACGAGTGGTGGCATACGCCAGCCGAAGCTGCACAGCAACAGAAGCAAACTACAGTTCATACGAAGGGGAAGGATTGGCAGAAGTGTGGGGAATAACACACTTCAGGGCTTACCTGCAGGGGCACAGATTCACACTGGTCACGGATCATCAGCCGCTCTTATGGCTGATGACTAATCAAACTCTGACTGGACGGAATGCCCGATGGGCTATGCGATTGCAGGAGTATGACTTCGTCATCAAGCATCGTGCAGGAAAAACACTGCAGCATGCAAACGGGCTGTCTCGGAACCCGCCACCTGAAGGGGAGAAGCAGTGGGCTGCAACAGCAATGCCGAAAGAAGAGAAGGAGCAAGAGGAGGAGGCGAAGGAGCCAAGAGCAGAGGATATTTGGCTAGATAAGGAGACCTTAAACTGGGTGCAAGGCCTGACAGAGGATGCGGCAGCGGTGACTGTAAGGGCGAGAAGCCGAGGAGGGCATTACCGATGGTTTCAAAATCAGATGCAGCTGCGTACGGCAGAAGGATGGAAAGTAGTGCCAAGGCCAGAAGAGAGAGCGCGCATCGTATAGCAAGTGCATGAGAAGCTGGGGCATTATGGGGGAGCCAGGACAAGGCAGCTGTTATGCACCACCTACTGGTGGGCAATAATGAGAAGGGATGTGGCACTGTGGGTACAGGGGTGTGAGGCATGCCAGCGAAATAAGGCTGCGCTGGAGAAGGGCAGGGAAGAACTGCAGTCACTGCCCATACGCGGGCTAGGGTTCAGGTGGTCCTTGGACCTGACCGGAGAATTACCGTTGTCCAGGCGAGGAAAGATGTACATCATCGTGATGATCGAGCACACGACAAAATGGGTGGAGGCAAGGGCAATAGCCAGCAAGAACAGTGGACTGATTCGGGAGGCGTTTCTGGACCAAGTACTCACCAGATTTGGGGCCTGCGGAGAGGTGCTGACAGATCAAGGCACAGAGTTTCAAGGCAGCTTTCCAGAGCTCCTAAAAGAAGTAGGCATCACTCACAGAGTGACATCACGGTATCACCCTCAATCAGATGGGTTGACAGAACGGATGATACAGACGATCGAAAGAGGACTACGGGTGTATGGCGAACAGAGGAAGCGAGAGTGGGATACAGAGCTGCCATGGGTACTGGCGGGCTATCGGTTCGCAAAGCAGTCATCTCTGAAGGATACGTCCCCGTACCACCTGCTGTACGGAAGAGCGCCAGTGCTGCCGGTGGATGTGCCCAAGCTACTCACTGAAGTAATGAAAGAGGGGTCAGCGGAAGCATGGGGAGAAGCGGCTATGCGCAGAGGAGAATACCTGAAAGAGCTGATGCCAGCAGCGCTAGAGAATCTGCACACCGCGCAGTTGAGAGATGCTCGCAGATACCAGCAGCGGCGAGAACGAGAGACCGGAGGGATACTCAGTAACGTGGCAGTGGGAAAAGAAGTGTACCTGAGAAAGGCGCGGAAGGACACTCTAGAACTATCAGTGGGCAGCGAGAGGTGGCGCGTGAAGGAGACACGGCCGTCGGGAGTGTTAGTAGTGCAGAATGAGAAAGGAGAGACGAGGAAAGAGCATGTTACGAATGTGGCGGCAGCCGGAGAGCGGTGGACCAAGCAAAAGTGTCCCATGTCTGAACCGAACGAAGAACCCGATTCAGCCAGGGAGGGGGCAGCAGAGCTTGGTCCCAGGGCACCAGTGATAACCTACACAAGGCGGAATGGATCAGGGAGGAAGAAGGGTAAGGAGGAAGGATAGTTGAAGCAAAGGAAGACTTGGGAGTGGCACGAAGCACGACAATACCAGCCTCGATTTTGCCTCTCACAGTGGCGAAGCGGTAGTTGGTTCTTTTTTTCTTGGGCAGTTCTCGAGCGCGGTCAGCATCAAACTGGGCCTAGTTTGATGCCTGCGTGACTATTTGGGACCTGGACTAATTTTCACCCTCAACCCCTGTCCACTTTTCGCTTTCTTGTCATTCCCGAACTCATCGATCATTGTTCATCACTCATCTCTCATTCCCTCCTAACTCTTTCCCTGTTGGTCACTCCCTCTCCCCCCACATTTTATCGCCTTCCATGCACCTGTCTGGCCCGCCGTACTCCTCAGCCTCGGACTTCCTTGAAACAGCGGCGCAGCTGGCAGCGCTGCAGGCGTGTGCATTCCACAAGGCCGTCTCGGCCGCCACAGCCGTTGCTGCTGCTCCGTCTGTTGAAAAAGGTAGTGCACGCGCTTGCATGTCTTGGAGCAGGGTGGTGGTCCTGATGATATGTGCTGCTGGCGGTCCCGATGATGTGTGCTGCTGGCAGGCAGTGTGTGGTGGACTACTCTACCAAGGGGCTGTGTGGGCATTGTCACGGGGCTGTGTGTGCATCGCCCTGGGTCTATGTGCTTTGTTCCCATACATTGCCATCAGAACACTGTAACAATGGTGTGCGTCGCACTCCCTTCTTCCTAACCCTTCGTGTTTCCTGCAAGTGCACGGAACTGTCTGCTTTCGTTCCTAACCTCGCGACTGTCCCATGTGTTTTTTGTGTGCCCATGCCCATGACCCTGTACGCCATACAGGCTTCCTTGACAACAGTGTGGCACTGACGTCTGCCGCCGCTGCACACTGTCGCCTCATATCCGCCGCCAAGTATGCAGGCATCACATCACATTGCATCACATCGCATCGCATCACATCACATTACATCACATCGCGTCGCATCGCATCACATCGCATCACATCGCATCGCATCACATCGCATCGCATCACATCGCATCGCATCACATCGCATCACATCACATCACATTGCATCACATCACATCGCATCTCATCTCATTTCACTGCATCGTATTGCATCGCATCGCATCGCATCACATCGCCCTGCCAAATCTTGACTCCTTCCACCAGCAACACCCGCCTCTCCACTCCCCTTTGCCCGTTTCTCAAACCACCTCCCCTCCCCTCTCCTCCCCTCCCCTCTCCACCCCGCCAGGTTTGTGGAGCGAGTGCAGGAGCTGAGGGATGAGGGGCGCACGAGCCAGGGCGTGGTGGATGCGCTGCAGCTCCTGTGCAATGTGTACTGCCTGCACCTCATCGATGCATCCGTGGCTGACCTCATGGCCGGGGAGTACTTCTCCCCGGACCACCCTGCTCTCGTGCAACAGCAGCTGCTCGCCCTGCTGCCACAGGTGTGTCTCTGATTCTTGCTGTTCCCTCCGTTGCACATCCGGCCTCTTTTTGCCATTTGTATGTATGGGATGGTAATGCTGTCAGGTGCGCTTTTATGTTCTTGCTCCTTGATCCTCCCTGTCAGGTGCGGCGCATCGCAGTGCCCCTGGTGGATGCGTTTCAGTTCTCGGATAATTTCCTCAACTCCTCTCTGGGCCGCTATAATGGGGATGTCTACACCGACCTTGTGAGCCGAGCCACTGCGGACCCGATGAACATCCCTGATGTTATCGATGGATATGAAGAGTATCTTCGCCCATTCATCACTCGCCAGGCTGCGCGACTCTAGGGCAGATTCATAGGGTGGATAGGTTGGACGTGAATACTCTGTTTTATAATATGAGATGGGTTTTTGGTTGGATACGTTCACCAAGAAGGCATGGCCTATCATAGGTTGATGATGTATTATCAATTTACGTAATGATGAAATATAGTTCGGACGTCTTGATGAGGCTGGCGCGTAACGAATGTTCTCGAGTCGAAACAATCCGCACCGTCAGTTGCACACTCAACCTGCTCCGTTTTTCTACACGTGGCGTCCATTCAATGGTCAGGAAGGCGGGCCGTGCATGCTGGCCAAGGCGAGCCGCATGGCGTATATTTGGCAAATCCGTCGACTTCATCATTTGCCCCTCCATTGACGTGAATTGGCGCTCTCGGCACACTGCCTGCTCTTCACTACCCTCCTTCCTGGTAGCTCACTGCTGCCCTCTCTACTGCACCGAGTCTCTGCAGCAAACGATTCCAGTACATGAGTAGAGCTGCTAGCTGGGCTTCCTCGACTTTCACGCGTCACAAGCAGTTAACTCATCTGCTCTTGCACAGTCCTCCGCAGCTAGGGTTATTAAGGGAATTTCTACTATTTGATAGTGCATTTGTGTTGACTCTGCTACTCCGCGGAGGAATATCATTGACTCCCACGCTGTTTTCCACAATGGCGATCGGTAGTAATTTCACCGGCGGCTTGAGGAACGCATCGAGGTTTGCTGGGATATTTGGTTCCACAGCCAAGAGAAACTCTTCCTTCTCCAACCCTTTCTTCCTGCTCACATCCGGTCTGAGGCTGGCTGGGTAAGTCAACGGATTCACACATGCGACATACCTATGACCGTGGATTTCTTACTAACACGAGCTCTCAATATTTTCGTGATTCTCGCAGGCCGATTCTCATGCTCGTATATCCGCTGTAAGTAACTTTCTCATCATCCCCCTAGGCTTTCTTGCAGCATGCCTGCAGTTTTCGTGTATTTGTTTGGTTTTTGTTTATTTCCGTTCATGCTAATACCAGCGTTGTCTAAAACACGCCGTTACAATCTTCTCGTCCCGCGTTCAGCCTGGAGTTCGTTCGCACCATCGAGTTCGCGGAACCATCCGCCGTGCGTCAATGGCTCACCTACTGGGTCCTCTTCTCTATCGTTTCCACCCTTGAGCACTTCCTCGCGCCCATCTTGTCCTGGTAAGGCACCTTCTCCTTTCGACTATGATCCCATGTTGTTCTCACCATTTAATAGAGATTTTTTCACCTCTTAATATCCGAATTCGTAGAATTTCATCAGGTGATCACAAAGGCTGCCTGTCGCCCAATATGCCTATCCATCACTGTGATCAGGATCCCACTCTATTCGCTCGCGAAGCTCGCGGGTTTCGCATGGCTGGTGCTACCCAAATACCACGGCGCGGCGCTCATCTACGACACCCTCGTCCATCCCTTCCACGTCAAGGCTCTGGGCCGTGCCCACGCGCGCAAGCTCGAGGGGAAGCGGGAGCGGGAGGAGGCTGGTGCTGGAGTGGGGAGGGCGGTGTCTGACAGGGTGACGGCAGAAGGGCCTGGAGGGGGGATGCAGGCGTGGGAACCGGAGGAGAGGCGGGTCGTGGAATCTCTGAATGCGCCAACTCGCCAGGCTTTGGTCGAGTTTGTGAACGACAACGGGTTGCCTGCTTTCGTTGCTCTGCTCTTGGAGGTACTTGCATTGCCGTTGTCATTGTTTTTCAGCACTGGATTCTTATGCCGCGTTGTGACCTTGAGTTTATACCACATTTTCCATTCTGCTCCATCTTGGCTGCAGGGTAATAAGCAAGCGCGAAAGGGCCGGTCTCCTGCTCTTGGTGACGACCTTGAGACCAGGTTGCGTGGGAAGGCAGATCTGCCCACAGAAGGACGTACCAGCTCCGGATCGAAACCTGTGCCTGAAATGGTTTCTGGCTTGTCTAAGCGTAGGGTTTACAATCCAAGCTCTGAAGACACTACTGTGGAGGGTGGATCTGCGACTACGGAGGAGCAGAGGGCAAATGCTTCTTCGAAGGACCGCAGCGCTGATCTCGGCGCTGTCTCTGGGGCGTGAGTAACTTAGGTTGTACATAGGGAGTAGTCTGTTTTTCAGCACGCCCCAATAACCTTCTCTTTACCCTGTACCTGATGTACAGCACGAGATGGACCCCCTTCTGCCAAATTGTTAAATTTTGCTGTGTTGGTACTCTACTCAATGATTTGCTAAGACCTTAAGAACATAAATGGGGTGGGGGGAGTGAAAATGGTATCGTAATGAAGCAACAGCCGTATGGAAGTAGAAAAGGAAGTGCTGTATTTACAGTGTTAGTCGAAGGGTGAAGCGAATACCGTACACCTTGTCCAGCACCGACCACAGGCCAGTCACACAGTTTCCACGTGCCCTGTCATTTCTTCCACCAATCAAGCAGTTTTTGTTCGTATGTGTCGGCGTGCTAGCTTGGATTCTGATGCTCTTTTCCAAATTGTTTCCAGTCGTCAACCGCTTTCCAGCGAATTATACAAAGGGAATGGGAAGTCGGCTGGAAGTTTAGGCATGTAAAATTCCGGAATGGCATGTATTTTGTCCAAACAGGGGGTCCCAGTCCGGCGTAAATAGATTACTCGTGAACTGTGACTTGGCAATTTTCCTTTTTATGAGCAGATGAGAAATGTGACTGGGATGGGAGGGAATGGGAAAATATGGGTGCATCCATCCAGGGGTTGGTAGATTTCCAGACACGCCCTCGCGGGCCTCCTCTCGGGTGTATCTGATCTGAAGCCTAGGGTATGGGTACAGTTGTTAGAACCATCAGAAACAACCTTGGCCCCTTTCTGTGAATGCATCGTGACCGCTCATCTCTCTCCAACATCCAAGGAGACGCAATAGCTTCAGCAGCCAGCTTACTACAGTACCACGCACTGTTCTTTCAACTTGAAACAGCTGCCATTCCTACCTTACGCCCTACGCACGGAGAATCTGCTCACCATACACTTAGTGCTCTTCCCCTTTCATTCCACCATGGATTTCCTACCAGAGCATACAGGCGCGGCGTCTTGCGCAGTGCGTATTTCTCCTCCACTACGCAACCGCCCACAACCTCATCTAAGAAACAGTCCCTCTCCTCCTCCTAGTCGCCATCACTATCATCATCATCCTTGTTGTGGTCGTTCTTCCATGAGCCCAATGACCTCTCCCGCCGCCTGCGTTATGCTTTCCGCAGCCATCTTCCTCCTAACCATCTGCTCCGCGCAACTGCCGCCGCGCACATCCCACTCTGGCTCCCGCGCCACGCTCCACTCCGCGCTTCCCCTCCGCTCGTCTCGCGCGAGACTCCTCGCCGCCGCTCCTCCGCCGCCTCCGCCGTTCCGCGCACATTTCCGCGCCTCATTCCGCTCCGCTTCCCGCGCCCATTCCGCCTCCGCGTACGCGCAGCTGATGGCCATTCTGCAGCCAGTCGCGTTCGCGAAAGCCGCGGCGACGAAACTTGGTGACAAACAACCCGTCACCGTGCCGGCTTCAGATTTCCCATCGTCAGCGCAGTCGGCGCTTACCGGCCTTCTCGCACCGGGCTTTAAACTGCAGCTCGACGTGTGGCCTATGTACAAGGCTAATCTCTCCCACGTCTTCGCTACCGGCTGGGATGATTTCAAAGCACCAGAGCTTACTTCCCCCGATGATCCCGCCTATTCCGCCAGCCTAACGGAGCTCGTTATCGTCTACGTCAAGATAACGATGCAGGACACCAACCTTTCGTCCCTCCCGCTTGCGCCGTCCGCAAACTGGCCGTTCGCAGCGCAAAGCCCGCCCGTCCGCCCGTTCACGGCAAGCTTCTTCCCGTCGATTCTCTCCGCGCAGGCGTACCCCGGCGCGGTAATGCAGCCGTTTTGGGACAGCCGCCGCCAGGCCGCAGAGCAGCAGCAGCAGCCGCCGCCGCCGCCGCTGCAGCCGGCGTCGTCCGCGGGGCTCGCGACGCCCATCGTCCTAGGTGGAGATGCCGAGGTCTTTAGATACCTAACGCCCGTGGCGGACACTGAGCAGCCGTACGAGTGCTACGCGGTGTCCGTCAACGGTGCGTACGCCATAACCACCTCGACGGCCGAGGTCACCGCCACGCCCAATGGCAAAATAGTCAACCAGAGGTGCGAGGAGAAACTCCTCACGGACCAATTCGTCGCCCTGATAGTCCCCTCAACCGTTCCCCCCATGCCTCCGCCACCACCCTCTCCCTCCCCACCTCCTCCCCCCCCCAGCCCGCCCCCCTCTCCCCCCCCTCCCCCGCCGTCGCCCATCATTCAGGCTCCTGTTCCGCCTTCCCCGCCTTCAGGGGGAGGGAGTTCGGGGGTGGGTATAGGCGTGGGGGTGGCGCTTGGCGTGCTGGTGGCGGCGGGAGTGGCGGGGTTGGTGTATGTATGGCTGGCGCGGCGCCAGCAGAGGGAGAAGGGGGATAGGAACCTGGGCAGGGGGCGAGCAGCTGTGTTTGCTGCGATGCACTCTGCAAGCAAGAGCCGCTGGTGGTTTGGCGGCGGAAGCGGGAGGGGACTAGGGGAGAGCTTGCCAAGTAAGGGGAGCAAAGTGGATTTAGCAAAGAAGCTGAGTGAAGCGGATATTGGTGCTGAGAAGGACAGGAAGAAGAATGAGCTAGAGAATGTGGGGAGTGCGGAGAGCGACAGGCTGGCGGATGGAGTACTGTGTGAGGAAATTGTTTCGGGTGAAGTATTCACTGGGGAGAGTTCGCTGGGAACGGATGTGGCTGGGGATATTAGTGACGGGAGATAGAGGATGGGACAAAGGCATGGAGGAGATTAATAAGGGGTTTGTTGTCAGAATGCAGCTTGAGGGTACATTTGGGTGGAAAGGTTGGGAGGTCTCAGTGATGGCTTGCGCCAACCAGTACCACCATGTCATATGGCCAAGAGGCGTATGCGGTGCCAGCGATGAACGTAAGAGCTTCATCATTATTTACTTCATGGGAATCGACCATTGCATCCATCGTCTGCTCCAACTCAAGTGGTCTACACCGTTAGTGCTTCCCCAATTTGAAGGTGCTTTTGCTCTCTTAGATTGTATGACTTCTTGAGTAGGAATTTTATGAATTAATCAGAGTAGTAACAGGGTAGTGCAACAAAGGAGTCGTGATTCAGGAATGTCGATACAAATGAGGGCCTGGACATTTATAGGCATGAACAGAACTAGCCGATAACCATGCGAACAGGTTGGGGCGGTCCGGTTGGCGAAAGCCACAGAAGCGCCGCGCATCTAGGTTTGGGTTCACGAAATGGTTCGAGACCGTAGAAGTTGGCCGAGCCTGGACTTGCGAGAGTCGAGGGTGTAGTAGTAGAGCCCAGTATGGAAAGGGTATTTCCTTACAATGAATTTGTATTGCGAATTTATGTTACCCACTTGGCGCTGATGCTGTTGCTGGAATTCGTGCCCTCCTGGCCACCCATCCCCTCCCTTCCACCAATTTCTTCCAAACCGAAATGCCGTCCGCTTTTGTACCGCTAATGGCGTAGACTGATTCCTGACCTGGATTCCGAACCACCCATCCATACCAGCCTAGATCGAACCAATTTCAGACGTCTAGCCAGCCAATCAGTTGGGCTCCCTCTCGAAACACACCTGCAGCTCACGTTCGACACAGCGTTGCAGACATACCGACCATGTCGTGGCACCACAGAAGAGCCCCTCTTGTTGTTTCTGGTGTGCCAACCGCACGGCAAATCACAACAACGTGGTAATGTACTTTAGAGGTAGCTAGGTTAGGGCGTGTCCCAACCAGTGCGTCCGTGCATTCCACAGGCCAATTCCATCCCTCGACGTTCTAGGCGGTGAAGCACGAAAACCAGTTCCCAACGTGCCGCTCCACACTCCACGCTTCGGGCCATCCCCGGGTTGATCAGGCTGAAGACTGTACAGCACTATGCACAGAGCTGTGATTTGTATTGACGGTAAGATTTGCCCGCCTCCCCCCTCACGCTCAAACGCTGTGTGGCTGTTGGAGCACGTCTGGCTGAAACCTGGACTACAGTAGGGTTTGGGAATGCGCCCTGAATCTGGCCCACCGTGTTGTCTCGGCCTGAGGGCGTATCCAAACCCAGCATCTCGAGAAACACTACCGATCTGGAAATCTCTGCATCGCACAGAACAGGACAACTAGCACAACACAGAACGGCATGAAGGTTAGGCCAGTACAGCACTTCCCGCATATAGTACTTGCTTCCTCAGCTCGATTTGGACTTCCTGGGATCGACGACGAGCGGGCGATGCCTTAGGAGGATAGCATCGTACTTTTTCTCCGCGCTTCGGTGGCGAACGCTCTCAAAATGGCTGTGTTTCCACGAGTGCGGAGCCAACGGGCGGGCGCCGGCAGACGCCGTCTTTCGGCTTTCGGACGTTTTTCGCTTTCCGCCCGCGTTCGCGCCGATCTTATCCTCTGCGCCGCTATCGCCCTCTCCCTCTTCCAGGCACCCCACACTCGCCAAGAGCGCGCAGCCCTTACCTCCATTCCGTTTATCCTCAACACCGCCGCTGCCGCCGCTGCCGCCGCTGCTCCCGCTGCTCCCGCCTCCGCAGACTCCTTCCGCGTCCGCTCCCTCCGCCCGCCATTTCCGCCGTCCCCGCTTCACCCGCACTCCTCCATCCCCATCCGGAGCCTCCAGCGCGCCGACGTCCCGCTTCCGCCGCGCGCCCCCGGCGGAACCCCCTCGCGCCAGCCGTTCGAGCAGGTCGTGCGCGCCGTGCAACCGCACGCCTTTAAAGCCGCCGCGGCCATTCTTTCCGACCCCACGCGGCAGGGCCGAAACGGCTCCGTGAATCCCGCCGACATCAGCGCCGCGGTTGCCGGGCTGCTGGCGCCGGGGGTGGAGATACGCGTGGATGTA
The DNA here is from genome assembly GCA_027943415.1 of Closterium sp. NIES-67. NCBI lineage: Eukaryota > Viridiplantae > Streptophyta > Zygnematophyceae > Desmidiales > Closteriaceae > Closterium > Closterium sp. NIES-67. The sequence goes on from BQMB01002129.1 coordinate 63,428, forward strand.
TGGCCGCTCGCCGCCGCGCAGCTGGCGTCGCTCGAGTGGTTCGAGTTCAGCCTTCCGAAAGACGTCAATGTCCCGAGTCGCGCCGGCGCGGGAGGCGGAGGCGGAAGCGGAGGCGCGATTGACACGGTCGTCCTGATGTACATCAAGATATTTGCGCCAAACGCGGCCATCCCCACGCCGGCTTCGTCCACGTGGCCTTACAGCAACTCTCCCCGCCAACCCATCCCTTCCGGCCCTCCCGGCACTTCTGGCTCTTCTGTTTCTTCGCCGCCGGCGTTCCTCCAGCCGATGAGCTTCGTCTCGCCGCAAGTGGCGCTGCTCACGTACCCCTCGTCCGTTCTCGCGGGCCCCGGCGGAACCGACGGAACCGGCGCAGGCGGAAGCTCTGCGAAGGTCCCTCCGCTGGCTATGCAGCCTGCGCTGGTGCTGGCCGCAGCTTCCGCGAACGATCCTATCGTGGTGTATTTTCCCGTGCCGCTCGTCGACGATCTAACCTCGGGAGGTAACTACCAGTGCACTAACATCACCGCGAGCGGCCACGTGACTATGTACGAGCAGGAATTAGGCACGGGCTTTATTTCCAGCAAGCCCCTGACTCTATACGTGCCGTGCGCGCAGGCCGTAGTTAATAATAACTACTTCGCGCTTTGCTGGACCAGCACGAACATCGCCGCGCCTTCCCCCCCCGTTTTCGCTCCCCCCAGCCCGCCGCCCCCCCCGTTCGTCCCCCCTCCTCCGCCGTCCCCGCCGCTGCCGCCTCCGCCGCCTCCCCCCGACACGTCTGTTCCCGCGTGGAAAATCGTAGTGGGGGTGGTGGGGGGGCTGGTGGTTCTCCTAACCGCAGCATCGCTTGCAGCGCTAGTGTACGTGCGCATGTCGCGGCAGCAGGGCAAGCAGGGCGTGAGTAAGGGGCGCGCCGCGGTGATTAAGGAGCTCCATAAGAACCGCTCGCAAAAGTGGCAGTTCTTCACCATGCTCGGATGTGGTCCCGGTGGCGGTCCGAGCCTCTCCAGACCACACAGCAGCGGGGGCAGGGGCGGGGCGAACAGCGGTAGCGCACTGGGAGCGGGCGGCAGTGGAGGGGTAATGGATGGGGATGGGGTGGTGAGAGGGGAGGGGCTGATGCCTGTTGCATCGGAGGTGGGTAGAAGCGATGTGCAATGAGCGGGGGAAGGGGGCTGAAGTGGGCTGGGAGGAAGGGGAGAGCAACAGGGGGAAGCAAGGATGGGGGAGCAGGGAGAGGACATGCCAGAGGGGAATGGATATGGAGGTGGGGACTGGGGAGGTGGAGGTAATATACAGAGCTTTGTGAGAAGTATCCAAGGAGAGAGAGGGGGCGTGAGAGAAGCAGATGGATGGGGGACAGGAGGGCATTGAAGCAGGATTGCTGGCGGAGGTCATGGTACTATCTGCAGCGGTTTTTGTGCTTGGAAGATGGGCATTTTTCGACTGTGAACCGAGAAAGAGCAGCAGGGGGGTGCATGTGTAATGTACAGCGGTGATTATTTATTGGTGTTGGAGCTGTGGAGGGGGGGTGGCAAGTGGGGTCAAATGTGCATGCCGTGTTGACCAATGCACTGTGTGTGTGTGTTGGATGGATGACTCTGTTCACAACTCACTGAGGGATGGAACTGCGTGAGCTATTGACTGGTACTGTATGGCAAGTGAAAGCCTATGGCAGTGGCATGTATGGTGCTAGGCCATAGAGATAGTTGCACAGGTTGAACTGCAATGGATCATCTTAGGGGGTACTGTATGTGCCTGAGAGAAGGTGGTTACTGCATGCCACCTCTAGTACTGCTGCCTTAGAGCATGTTCCTAGGACTCCTCATTACACAAACCCCTTTTTGGACTCATGTCATGCCTGAATGAACCTCAAAAAACCAGTTTGGGTGCACTGAACAGTTTCACATGTCTGATAAGTGTAGGAGCGCACTTGAAAGCAGGCTGCAAGCAAAACCAGGAAGTTGAGCACAGCAGTACTCAGAGCTGAACTACATACACAAGTGACAATCCTAGGGGATAAAACCAGCCCTCAGCATTCAGCTAAGGCCCAGTCAACACAACACACTACCACTAGTCTGACTTGAGCGTTCCAAAGCTGTTACACAGCAAGCAAAGCCCGCCTCACAAACAGCCTTCTCAGAATTACCACCGTACTGTTTAACTCAACCCTTCAATCAAACCCCACAGACACGGCCATCAACCCCACAGCCCTCAACCCGACAGCCCTCAAGAGCCTCTCAACTGAGCTGAACTAACACGGTCACATGGCTGCCTGACTGATCAACCTGTCTAAACCTTCCCATCGGCCCTCTTTCCCTCCAGCCCCCCTGCACACAGAGGGTAAACCTCTGTCATAGCCCCGAAAAACCAGCAGCGCACCAGGATGAGCCAGCAGGTTGCAAGCTACAGCACCACCTCTGCTGAGGAGTCCCCCCCCCAAGAGTACACCTCCCCCCCACCCTCCCCTCTCCCCTTGTCGCATCCATCTTCCGGGTAAAGTCTGCTCTCCTCTCCCTAGACGCCATGAGCAGCAGCGGCTGCCGCTGTGAGATAGGAGAAGTCATAGGTGGGTGCAGCAGCAGCAGCAGCAACGGGAGACACAGGCACATTGACGAATCCCGGACTGACATATGGCATGCCTGGTGCTGCCATGGGCTGGGAGGAGTAACCACCGCCGCCGAAAGCACTGGACGCTCCAGGAGCGGCAGCAGGGGAGAGGGGGTTGAAGAGCGACGAAGAGAGCATGTACGCGCCAGAGTACTGCGGCTGGGCAATTGGTGCAGTGGTATGTGGTCTGAGTGAGGGACGGAAAGGGGGAGGGGGGGGGAGGGGAGGAGGGCAGGAGGATTAGGCGACGATGAGAAGGGGTGGGGTTGTGGAGTATGTGGGATGAGTTGGGTTTTGAGAATTCTCGAGGACAAGGTGAAATGCTTGAGACAGGAAAATGATGAGGCAGGGAGAAGTTGTGTCTTAGGTCAAAGCAACTAGAAAGGAGGAAACCATCCCTTGCCATGCCATGCCATGCCAGAGTAATCATTGTGAAGGGAGGGGGCACTGCAACATGGTAACATGGTGGAGGAGGCAAGCGAGCGAGAAAGCAACTGACCCCGTTGGCATGTGCATGTTGTACTGGGCCTGCTGCTGCTGCATCTGCCACATGCCACTGCCCCCAGCACTAGCTGCTGGTCCCCATCCCCCTCCGCCTCCTCCTGCTACTGCTGCCATGTACTGCTGCTGCTGCATCATCATCATCATCTGCTGCTGCTGCTGCTGCTGCTGCTGAGCATAAGGGCTTGCCATGGGCGTCTGGATGACCACGAGCAGCACAGGGGACAGGGAAAAGGGGGAGAAGATACACGCGGGGAAGCGTAACCGGCCACGAATCAGAGGACAGAACGCAGGACAGAGCGGCGGATAGAAAATATATGAAGGGCAGAGATGAATGGATGAAAAGGAGCCAGACAAACAAACAAGAAGGGCAGAGAATAACAGAAAAGACGGGCAGCGAACGGACCTCAAACAAGCTGAGGATGTTGGAGTTGGCATTGCCCCCAGCGACAGGCATGGCTGGCGTGGTGGCACCAGGGGAACGGGAGGAGATAGCAGCAGCAGGAGTGGTAGATGTAGTAGGGGCAGGGGTGGTGAAAGGCCAAGCGCCAGTGCCTACTGCGAGATGTGCTGCAGGGGCTGCTGTGGTCGATGGGGTTGTGTCTGTCGCACGGGAGAAGAACGGGGGGGAGGGGGAGGAGAAGAGAAGGTAAACCTTGAAACTTCTGACCATTTCCGTGGCTGCTGATTCCTTATCTTACTCATTTCCTCCTACATTTTCCATCCCAGCAGTGTTACTTTTTCTTTTACTTTTTTCTTCTCTTAATTAACAAAAACAGCAGAATGCTCCTTGTGACCCACACCTGAGAAAGTCCACTCTGTTGTGATGGTGGTGGTGCTGGTAAGAGGAGCCACACCCTGCAATGATAATCTTCTTTTGAGACATCTCAGAACAGCATGCTCTTTTGTCATGCACACCTGAAAAGGCAGTCCACTCTGTTGTGATGGTGGTGGTGCTGGTAAGAGGAGCCACACCCTGCGACGCCGCAGCAGCAGCAGCAGCAGCGGCAGGGGCCACAGCAGGAGACGGGTCGTTGAGAGAGAGGAGGTCAAACAGATCGGCTGGTTGGCGTGGGGCAGAGGGCTGAGCAGGGGAAGGAGCCAGGGATGGAGCGGGGGAGGGAGTAGCAGCAGCGGGGGCTCTAGGGGCGGAGGCTGCTGATGACGGGACGCTCGCAGCAGCAGCAGCAGCACCAGCAGCAGCGGCAGCAGCACTCGGCATGGGCTTGGCCGCTGGCTGAACACCACCATTGAGTCGACCCTGAACACCCCACAAACACAACGAGAAGAAAAGTAACAGATTATTGGGGTGCTGCAGAGCACACAAGCAGTACTACCGTGCCCTCTGCTCAAACCTCCTGAACGTCCCTCACAGCGACAATGTGCAGTGCTGGGCATCATGCACGCATGCACGCATGCTCCCGAGCCGAGCCCTCAAACAACTCATTTCGAGGAAACTGTCTGGTGCACCAAACAACCCCATAAGCCCATTCGATTGCTCATATAACTCGACCAACCCCAAGCGTACGTACTTACCAACCACCTCAACTGACACGCAAGCAGCAGCCCCCAACAACCATGCCACGCACTCACCTCCTCACGCCTTGCTGTTGCTGAATCTGCACGCTCTGCCCTGTGGTGGTGATGATGGTGGTGGTGGTGGTGGTGGCGATGATGCTGCTGCTGCTGCTGCTGCTGCTGCTGCTGCTGCTGCTCGTGATGGTGCTGGTGCTGCCCTTGCCCCGCCTGCACGTGTCTCCGCTCCTTCATGCTCTGATCCTCTCTCTCCCTCCATGCAGCAGCATTGCTGGATCCGTTGGTGATTCGCGGGGGTTCAGACCCCACCCACCGTCTCTGCTCGTACCTGACACCGTCAGAGCAGCAGCCATGCAGGGAAAGGCAGAAACACGAGAGGAGGCGAGGGGGAAGGGAAGGTGGCGGAAAGGAGATGGGGGCGATTGCGGAGAGGAGGAGAGGTGAGGTGAGGCGGGGTTGGCGAGGGGAGAAGATGGAGAGGGGGAGAGGAGGCAAGGGAACGAGTGAGCGTACTTTGCATGGATGAAGTTTTTCAGGGCGATCTTGTCGTTCACAGAGGGGGGCATTGAAAGTCGACTCCAAAATATTATTCCAGGAGGCGGGGAGGGACACAAGTGTGAACGTACTTGGCGCGGATGAACCTCTCCAGGGCGATCTTGTTGTTCTCAGGAGGGGGCAATATCACTCGACACAAGTGTGCACGTACTTGGCGCGGATGAAGCTCTCCAGGGCGATCTTGTCGTTCTCAGAGGGGCGGCGGAAGGAGGGCGGCAGGCGCGCCTCCCAGTACGCGTTGGCCTTGGCGTTGCCCATGGCTGCGATGGGGGGGGGAGGAGGAAGGAAGAAGAGAAGAGAGTGAGGGCGAGAGCGACCAGAATAATTGGACAGGGTCGGAGACTGTGGTTGGGGCACTGAGGGAAAGAAGTTGGGATGTAACTGCCAAACAGAGCAGTCAGTAGCTGTCAGGAGGAAGAAGGTGCAGTTGACTGGCAGGGAGGGAGGAGAGGGGGGAGTAGGTGCAACCGGACGAATCTAACACGAGAGTTAACAGGGGGTAGAAGCCAGGCAGACAACAGTCGCAGGCAAAGAAGCGGAAGGGGGTAAAGAAATGGAGTAGTAGAAAGGTAGAGGACGGTGAAGAAAGGTGACTTTTGAGTCGACTCAAAAGGGGTAAAGAAATGGAGTAGTGGAAAGGTAGATGACGGTGAAGAAAGAAAAGGATAGAACGGTGAAGGACGGGGACGAAACAGAGAGAAAGGGAGAGACACCTTGCATGAATGCGACTTGATCCGGCAGCCATGTGTCAAGAGTGGCAGAGCGGACCTGGTCCCATCATCACATGGGACAACATAGCACGGTGCCACATGGTGAGACAACGGTGGGAAGGGAAATACATGGCGGAAAGTAGAGGGAAGAGGAGGGGAAAGAAAGAGTGATCAAGGATGAAAGTAGAGGCGAGGCAAGAGAAACGAATGTGTGAGAAAGAGAGACACGGAAGAAGAGAGCGGGGGATAGGGGAACGGAGGGAAAGAGGGGAGGGGAGGGGAGGACGGGGGGAGGGGAGGAAGAGTGGGAGGTCAATTGGACGAGCGCGCGCGTGTGCAAGCAAGGACGGCGAGGAGGGCGATACCTTGGAGATGTGCACTCCGAGGCTGCGGTGGATGCCGGAGCACTGGATGCACATGAATATGCCCAGGTTCACACTCGCCCACCGCGGAGCCCTGCTCCGCCAACCAGGGAACAGCAGCGGAAAGGGTTGGCGGGTGGGGTGGGAGGGGGGTTGGGGGGAGGGAAAGTGGGTGGCGGGGGGGGGAAGGCGGGGAGGGGGGGGGGGGAAGAGAAAACATTGGAACAAGATTTGAAGGGTGTGATGCGAGGGAGCAGAACGGGCAATCAGCAGGCAGCCATTTCAGCACCGACCAGCGTGACAAGGGGCACTGTCACAGATACTGTTCGCACGACCACTTTGCTGGGATCAGCGGAGCAATGACAAGCACAGGAGCGGAGCACGTGTAGATTGGAAATGGAACGATACGAATTGAGATGAAGCTGGAAGGCACAGGAGAAAGGCGGCGGGTGGAAGGGCGAGAGAGAGGCGGCTGACAAGAAAAGGAAGAGGAAGAGGAGGAGAGAAGGACAGCCGGGGGAGAGAGGCGAAGAGAGGAGAGAAGAGAATAGAAGATAAGAGAGGAGAGGAGCAAAGGGCTCACTTGCAGTGACAATCGGCGCACTCCCTGTTCTCCTGGAGCTTCAACAGGCCGTCCAGAATCTGACCACAAGGAACACATGGGAAGGATAGCACACATCGAAAGACCACAAACACTAAGCACGGATGACGCCTGTCGGAAAATCGATTTCTGTGTAGATTAAAAATGGCTCGTGGGTTTGTCAGTTCCCAGAAAGAGTGACGAGCATGTGACGAGCATGTGACGAGCATGTGACGAGCATGTGACGAGCATGCACAGCTACCACGACGACCGCAGAGGCGTAACGCTCACGAAACCGCTGGGTGCAGAACAATGGCACCTCTCGTTATGGTGTGCTGCTTATCATGAAAATAATAGACAAGCTATGAATGAAGTAAAGGACGGCGGAGTGGCGCTTGAGGCACTAGAGTGGACGGTGTCCAGCGAACTGGTTACCTTCTTGTGGCGATCATTCTGCTCCTTGGTCACGGCCGACTTCTCGTTTAGACCCATACCAAGCCAAATAGCCCGATCTTAACCCTCTCGTAACCCGGAATAAGCTTGATTTTTAAATCAATTTTCCGCGTCACGCTTTTGTAAGTCGCTTTCTAGGGCGATGACGCTTGATCTCGCCTAAGCCGGACAAATCATGTGAACGACGTGCGTCGCGGCAGCTGTCGGAGGAGGCGCACAAGCGTACAAGCGTAAGAGACCTTGAGTCTAACAGGGGACACAATCAGTCAGTCGATGACAGGAGAAGGGGAGACCAGAGCAGAGCAGCACGTGCCACAGGAGATACCAACTACGAGTAACCAGGAGCAAGAGCCACCAAAATCACGTGAGTGTGGAGTGGAGTGGAGGTCTTGAGAAGTTGGTGAGGGGAAAGAAGGCGTGCATGTGGGAGTGTTGCATCCTACTGAACCAGTCTGACATGGATGCCTTGTCTGCTGATTTCTTCCTGCTCTCGCCGCTGCGGCTGTTGGGGTGTTGCTGTTTCTGGCACGGTGCTGGCGGCGGTTGTAATCGAGTGGTGGTCAGGGTGCGCTACACGGCGGTAATGTACACGGTATGGAACGTTACAGTATGTTACGAGTTGTTATAGTGCGGTGGAAGTCTGAGTGACTCGGTGTTTCGACTCCGCCGTTTGCTCCGTTCGCCTCCGCGCCACTGAGCCGTGGAGCCCAAGTTTGGCGCATGCGCTGGAGTGATTGGTTGGGCGGAACAGAAGGGGGAGGAGGGGAGGAGAGGAGGCTGCAAGCAAGCCCAGGGATTGGTTGGGGTTTGACAGGGGAGAGTCGCAGGCGACGCGGAGAACGCCAGAGGGGCACAACAAGGAGCTTGTGATTGGTTGGGCGGATTCGCAGAAAACTAGGCTGAGCAGTTCCACCATAGTGACGTTTGCTGAGCAGTTGAGGTCGTTGGTTTGTGGGGATGAATTTTGTGGTGGGGGGTTCAACGCGTTCAAACGGTGTCACGGAAAGTGGTCGTTCTTGTAGCGATGGTGCCTAAAGAGAGGTTCACTCATCCAGACGAGCGCAGTTTGTTGGGCTGGTTTGGGAAAGCTTACAGCGGTGGTGTGATTGGTTGGCTCGTTCGTTTTGGGGGAGGTTTGAGGACGGCATGGGTTTTGCGGTTTCCTTGAGGATGTGGTTGATTGGTGTGGCGGTTTTGGTTGGGAGGAGAATTCCGAGAAAAATGCGCGCTCCGCCCAAACCTCGACTTGGCGCGCCACCCCATCACGCCGTGCTGCTGTGGTAACCAGGTTTGCCATAATTGGACTGCCGCGCCGCTTCGCAAATGTTTTGTGGACGTGATTGTAGCTTGTTTGGGTTATGTAAGGAATTAGTAATTCCTTAGGCGCACTCCTAGCGCGTACACCTAACGTACACGGCACCGGGCTAGGCCCTAGTTCCGTCACCGTAAGTGCTACACCGAACCATTCCGCGTCATTCCGGAGCACTCCGCGTCCTCGGATGCCTTCTCCGAACCTACGCATCACGCAGTTGGGATTAGCTCTGGTGTTCCTATATCTAGCCTCGTCATTCATTGTACCTGTTAAATAATATATTTGAGATATATATTATGGTATGCTTGGTAGTTGTTACTGGATCATACTGTAGAGGGTACAACCAGGCCCCTAGATTGCAGGAAAAATTTCCTGATTCAGGAAAAAAACATAGTTGTTGCTGGTACCAGTCCTGATTGTCCAGGATTTTTCGAAAGGCATTTCCTGTTTTTCCAGCCTTTTTTGGGGGGTCAACTCTGATTACTAAGCAAAGTTTTCTTAACGAATCCTGAAATTTCAGCTTTGCAATGAAACTGTACCTGTTTCCGTCAATGCGTAACATGGGAGCCAGCAGAGATTTCCGAGGTTCTAGCCCGCCCTCCAGGCTTTGTGAGGGCGCTTATTCGCCCTTCACCAAATCCGTGGCTCGACGCGTGGGGGGGGCAGTGTGAGGGAGGGCACTTGGCCCTTAGCCAAATTTTTGGCCTAATGTGAGCTTTGTATGGGCGAAATTTCCCTCAGCCCCTGCAATCTCGCCCACCTGACCCGATTCACCCCGCAAACATGAATTCGCTACTAAAGCATGCGCTAAGAACCTCTAAGAAATCAGGAAACACTCCATAAGTTACTCTGTCTTCTCAGGAAAAAAATATATATACGAGTCCTGATTCACGAGGAATTTTTTTGGGACCAACACTGAAAAAACAGAGAAAAACTCAGGGGGAATCCTGAGCGATTACGGCTCCTAAAAACCAATCTAGGGACCTGGGTACAACTCCCTACTTGTATCCCTCTCTCTTCTAATCTCGCTCTCTTCTCTCTCGGAAATTTTCTCATAGCCTAAAACCTTTCGACATTCATGGCGTCTTCTCTTCCTACCTAGACATTCTAGTATTCTAACAGTACCGACAATTTGTGAATCTGTAATTCTGAACTGCGACATTCACTTCCGCGCTACTCTGGGTTTCCACCCATAACAGCTGGCAGGAAAGACCCATATAGGGCCCGGCATGCCATTTTGGATGACATCTATTGAAGTATACTCGACAGAGTTTACTTATGCATTCGCGATGTAACACTTACACTGTACTACTAGCGCGATACCTCATATGAAGGACTCGCGTGATGACGTCAGCAGCAGGGATTCAACGCGTGAATAGTAGGTTAGCGCGTATAGTCACCCGATGGGTCACGCCACTCACAATCACACGAACAGTCACTAGTCATGTCACGCGAATAGTCGCGTTACATTACGAACAAGTACATTCCCAATAGGTACTTCATGTACTATAAATATGCATGTATTACTGATAATTATTATCCTTGTCATTTCAGACATTTCCAATACAAAGTGTAAAGCCTTCCGCTAGCTTTTACTCCTGGTTCCACCAACTCTAGATCCTGGCCACCCTAAACACGTGGTTCAATTCTACATGGTATTATGAGCTAGTGGAGTTAGAAGAACCGATACAAGAATTTCAATTACGAATTCTACTACTTCTGGTCTTTCTACTGACGATCTATCTGACTTCGATTCCTTCATGGCTCATGGGGCAAGAAAGGGTTAATCGTACCTTATGCTTGGGCGCGTCGCCAACACTTCGGCATACCTGGGGTTGAAACTGCAGAAGAAGTCGGGTTCATCCAGCCTCTCGGCACCAGCCGCTGCGTTGACTCTGCGCTAACGATTCATCTTTCGCCGACGTTCTTCCTTCACCTCGACTTGTACCTGCGTTCAAAGGGACACCGCACTACATCAGAAATCTGGCACAGGCGGTTAGGTCATCCCTTGCAAGAAGCTCTCAACAACTCGACTAAAGCCTTGGTTTTCGACAAGGACGTTCTCCTTTTAACCATCGGCCAAGAGCTTCGACCTAGTAGTCGTCAACTACCATGCACCCTCTGCCCCGGAGCTCACTTAAGTCATGCTATGTTCCTGTCGCACTTTCCAAGTGCTACTAAGTACTCACATATGGATGTCGTTTTCAGCAATTTACAGTACTTTTCATGCCGCAGGAAGCAGAGGATATCAGCGGTAACGACTACCGCTATATAACTACCTTTCGTCAACGGTGCTACTCGATATGTCTAGCACAAGGATATCTCTCACAAGTCTGAAGCTCTCAACGCCTTCAAACTATGGCTGAAAATCGTAGAGCGGCATCAACCTGAAAGAGATCCAGATAGACAACGCGGGCGAGTACACTAGTGAGCAGTTTGATAAATTATTGGCACGAAAAAGGGATACTCAGGCGCAAGACTATGCCTGACGCCTATCAGTAGAATGGAGTAGTTGAGAGAACTAGCAGAATGCTGCAAGAGAAGATGCACATGCTGCTGCAACAGTCCAGCTTGACAGCAGTCTTTTGGCCGTTTGCGATGGCACAAGCTGTCCGCCTACACAACTGTTTGTCTTCAACAGCTCTTCCTCAGTTCAGCTCGCCAAATGTCATGTGGACAAAACACTCTGCCGATAATCGAATGTTATGAGCCTGGGGCTGCATGGTCCAATACAGACCTCCGAGCGCAACTGTGGGCAGGTTTCCTAAACGGGCTCGATTGGGAATACACCTCGGTGTACCCAAAGGTTCGTACTCCTAGATAATTATGGATTACGAAATGCGAAAGGTTCTGTATGCCCGAGATTGCATCTTCTACGAGAAACATTTTCTCGGTGACTTCGAATGCAACAAGGAACGCCAGCGGCGAGATCCTGATCGCTACAGTGCCGAACGGAGTTTCGCCACTCCTCAAGACGAAGCAGATGCAGCCGAAGAATATTATCCGCCCGACAGTGCAGCAGTAGGACCTTCTACAGTTCCGCAGCAGTCTACGCTAGCAGCCAAACCTGGTCCGTCGTTATGACAAGAAGCATTGTTCGAATCCTATATCCCATCGATACGTGCCAACAACACAGAAACACCACTCTTCATTCCCTTCCAAGACCCGACATAGGCGTCCTGCCACGACATAGGCTGCCTATAATTATGAGGAGTACCTTCGCCGACAGAAAACTGACGCAGCATCACATGACGGTGCCCGCCATCTGCCATCCGAAATTGACGATGATGACATCGTCGAAGTTTGCCAACCTCATCTTTGTGGTGACCAATCGGCTCTTCAGATCCTCGGTCTTGTTCTCGCATTTCAGTAACCGAGTGAAAAATGGTCAAGCAGGCCCTCTCGGGCTCTGATGCTGATAAGTGGCAAGCAGCTATGGATGCAGAGGTAGCAGCTCTCGAGAAGCGGAAAACGTGGAAACTCGTACCACGCGAAGCAGCACACGGCAAGAAAATACTTCCGGGCAAGTGGGTCTTTTGCATAAAGACAAACGCAGCAGGCAAACCAGACAGATTCAAGGGGAGATGGGTTATTTGAGGTTTCGAACAAACCCACGGCATCGATTACGACCAGACTTTCGCTTTGGTCATCCGTCATACCTCAGTTCGAATTCTTCTCGCCATTGCTGCCAGCTGCCACCTTCCACTTTGCCAACTGGACGTTAAAAATGTGTTTTTATTGCAGACGTTGATGCAGATATATTCGTCGAACTCCCCCACACTTACGGTGACGTACTCCGCATCTGCAAGTTACTTAAATCACTCTACGGCATCAACCAGGCTCCTTGCCTGTGGCGGCAGCATCTTCACAAAGTGCTGATTTCACTCGACTTTGTGCAGCTGCCCCATAATCCTTGAATGTATAGACTCGAATTTCGGGGGAAATACATTCTCCTAATCGCCTACGTGGACGACTTACTGTACACCAGCTCGTGCAACAGTCTTCTAGCGCGCATGGAGAAAAGAATCAAATGATTCGTGAAGTGACTATTTCTCCAAACATCGCCCAGTTTCTTGGGTTAAACGTCGACTGTGGCCCCGATGCCATCTACCTTTTTGCAAGCAAGTACGCAGAAACACTTGCGAAAAATTTCGCCATCGCTCCCATCGGCCTCACCACTCCATTTCGTCGCATTTCGGCCGATCACACACGTGATACTACCCCACTTACTATCTCCGAGCATCAGTTTTACCAGCAGTAGCTCGTGTGTCTTCTATTCGCAGCTGTTACATGCTGCCTAGATCTTGCCTACATCATGAGTCAGCTCGCACAGTACTTGCGCCGATCTGAAGGGGAGAATATAGCTGATCTTCGTCGAGCCCACACGGCAATCAGCATCAGCTACATGACAAACACTGCAACAAATTTTCGACTGACTGGATACGTTGATGTGCATCACGATGCTGACCTTGACAACAGGCGTTCGCGTATTGGGTTCATCTTCAAACTTGAACCGGTTGGTGTCTTTTCTTGGAGCTCAACGAAACAGGAAGTCATCGCACTTTCTTCATCCAAATCAGAATTCGTCGCAGCAAGCTCTGCAATTCGCGAGGGACTATATCTTCAAGAGTTACTTGAAGAGGCAAAAATCACAACGACATGTAACTTCAAGTTACTCTGCAACAACCAGAGCGCAATCAAGATTGCAAACAAGCTCGGCTTCGTCAACAGGACAAAACACATCGCCCTCCGTTACTGATTCATAAAAAACGAAATCGACAAAGGGAAGGTCATCCCGAAATATTCGTCGCCCGAATATCACCATTCCCACCAAGTTGTAGTGTCGACTATGGGTCGTCCACTATCGGCGAAATGGGAGTGAACCTGTAATCCACACTGTGCTAAGGGGTGTCCAAATTTCTGGAGTTACTGGTGTAGTGGAGTTGAGGGTTTCACCTAGTGCAGCAGAGGAGTTGCTGAATTTTGCGGGTGTAATTTTTTACTGTCCTACCTTGGTACGTCGGGAGGCAGGAGGTGTCCAGCGGTCGTGTGGGGATTTCTTTAGTCCAGCCGACATTGCCGTGTGCCATCCACGCCTCTGACAGTGCGGTTTTAGAGGAGTTCGTTAAGAAGCAGCAGCGAAGCAGTTTGGGTAATACAGCAGCTGCGAGATGGGTGAATGTCTACACGGCTAGCTGGACAGGGATACATCGAGCGACATTATAGGAATATTTTGGATGCATAGAGGGGCAAGAGAGCAGTAGCTGTTTCGTCACTTTCCGAAAACTTCGGCGTGTACGGACAAAATAACTTATGCACCTGGCGGTATTTGACCCTGAGTTCGGCTCGAGGGTGTTCACTGTAGTGGATAGAATAGGTTTTTTTCGATCGCCATCGTTGTCAACCTCTTGCCATCATCCGTTACCACCTCCATCCTCATTTTGCATGCATGTGTGAACACGACCCCGCCTCACCTTCCGAATCGTCAGCAGCAGTATCGAAATGAGAAGATTTTGAAGCAGTAATGTTGGAGCTATGTTGGGGCCAGCTCGCAAGCAGTGTTCGACTTATGAAGCTTTCTTGAGTTCGTGTGGGAGTCTTCCAGAGCAGTTACTTTTGCGTTTCAAGACCCTTTTGAATGGTTTACCCTGCGGATGACTTTCAACTTTGGAGCATATTTGGGAGTTCTAGCGGTTGGAGTTTTGCAGCGGCATCTTTGAAGCTCAGTAATGGGATTTTTAATCAGCAGATGGATTTGTCGAGTACCCGGGAGTGTTGGATTTCTTGGAGTTCTACACGAGCTATTGGGAGCTGTTTTTGGGGAAATTATAGTACAGGTCACTGCTTTCGCATCTCTAACACACCTAGTCACCCCCGTCATGCGTACGAGCACTTTTTCCGAAGGAAAACCGCAGCGCGTCACTCCGAAAACATGGGAGGTCACACCTTATGGCAATTTCTAACACGAGAATACTTTACGTAGTTCATCATTACAGTCGGATTCATCAGCCACACGTCATAATCAATCGGCCACCGACAGTTTTCTCTGTTACAATCTTCCGCTAGAGTACCCCTAGCTGGCGAAAATTTAACAGCCTGAAATTGGGTGGCAGCATAATTTTTGTTTCCACCCTGACCATTTCTGAGTGCGTAGACAGCACTCCCTTGTTCCTACGGTCTAAGCGCGGCAGACTCCGGCCAGGCGAAAACTTTGAGAACCGCCTAAGCCGACGTCGGGTTTCCTGACTCTGAGAAACGCTAAATCGAGCAACAAACACTAAATCTTAGCGGGCCCCTAGCGCCCTCGTCGGCCCCTCGCGCCCTCGCTGGCCCCTCGAGCAGTAGCCGGCCCCTCGAGCTGTAGCCGGCCCCTCGCGCCCCAACCGACCCCTCGCGCCCTAGCCGACCCCTCACGCCGTAGCCGGCCCCTTGCGTTGTAGTCGGCCCCTCGCTCCCCTACCGGCCCCTCGTGCCCTAGCCGGCCCCTCGCGCCCTAGCCGGCCCCTCGTGCCTTAGCGGGCCCCTCGCGCCCTTGTCGACCCCTTGCGCACTAGCTGGCCCCTTGCGCCTTAGCGCCCCCCCCCCTTTGCGCCCTATTCGGCCCCTCGCACCCACGCTGACCCATCGCGCCCTAGCTGGCCCCTCACGCCCACGCTGGCCCCTCGCGCCTTCGCCGGCCCCCCCTTGCGCTCGAGCCGGCGCCTCGCGGCCTCGCTGGCCCCTTGCGCCCTAGCTGGCCCCTAGCGCCCTCGTCGGCCCCTCGCGCCCTAGCTGGCTCCTCGCGCCCTTGCTGGCCTCTCGAGTAGTAGCCCACCCCTTGAGCCCTAGCCGGCCCGTCGCTCCTAGTTGTGCGCCCGCCTGTCACCTCCCCGGCTCCTGACACGCTCTCCTGGCCCCTAGCGCTCCGCCGGCCCTTCTCGTCCCATCGGCCCTGCATGCCTCCGGCCGTCCTCGGCCTCCTGCCCTGTTTCCCCCACTGGAGTGCCCTTCCGCCGAGCCACTGAGCCGCTGTGTCGCTGTGCCGCTGAGCTGCCGTGACCCTGAGCCGCCGTGCCGCTGAGCCGCCGAGCCGCAGAGCCACCGTGTTGCTGTGCCGCTGTGCCGCCAAGCCGATGTGCCGCTATCACACTGTGCAATGGCGGACGCCGTTCTTTGCTTGGAAGCTGAGGGGCACGCGATCGACTTCGCCGCCTGGCTCGTCGACCTCCGCCGGCATCTGACAGGTCAGCGCCAAGATGGGTACTCCCTGGCTATGCATGTTGATGGCTTGCTCCCCCGCCCCTTAGCGCCTGATATCCTCCTTGCTGACCCCACCACTGCTGAGAGTGAGGCCTTTGCTGCTGCTACGCTCGCTCGCGCTGTCTGGGATTCCCGCGATGCTGTAGCGCAGCTTGCCATTAGTCATCCCCTTCCCCTGTCTGAGCGTCCGCGCTTCACCGCTGTCGCGAACGCCAAGGACTTCCTCGCTGCAGTAGTTGAGCGTTACTCCACACCTGCTTTTGCCTCAGCTGGCCGCTTGATCCTACCCATGCTCAACCCTGATCTTTCCGCTTTCCCACTGTAGCTGACCTTGCTAATCACCTCCGTGCACTAGAGACTAGCTACCGCCCTGCTAGCACTGCCGCCCATCTCACTGCCTTCCCCCCACCATTCTGCGCTACCCTGTACCTCATTGCCATGTGCCTGCCTGACAGCTTAGCCACTGCCCGCGACCACTTCCTTAGTCAGCACCCTGCCGACCTCACCCAGACTGCCTTTGTCACTGCTCTGTCTGAGATAGAGACTCGCCAGCGCACTATCGCTAACTCGAGCGGTGTCGTGGCAGTCCCTATCTTTCAGGGCTGTGCTCCCTCCTAGTGCACGTACGCTGACATCTCAACCGCAATTGCCACGACTGCCCCTGCCATTGAGACAGTAGATGCAGCTTACCCGGAGCAGCGCCAGCGCCGGGGCCATCGTGGCCCCAAGGGAGGAAGTGGTGGTGACGGGGACAGTGGTTCTGACGAGGGGGTTGGAGCTAGTGTCCAGGAGCAGCAGCAGTCGTCGTAGACGCAGCAGCAGCAGTCGCAGTCGCAACAGCAGCAGCAGCCGCCGCAGCAGCAGCAGCAGTAGCAGCCGTGGGCTCGCCTCCTGCCGGGGTGGCTAGGAGCCCCTAGAGGTGGTGGTCGTGGTGATGGCCCTTGCAGCTCGGCGTCCACCGACGGCTTCGCTTCTGTGAGCTACCAGTACCAGCTCCACACCGGGCCCCTTCGTGGCACGGTGTGCCGGCGCCCGCACCCGACCGCTCGATGCTTCCGCCGCCTCGACGACCTCTTCCATCGCCGCTTCAGTCCAGCCCCAGACCTCCCTGACTGGCCTAGTCTGCCGCGCCACGGTGTGCCTGTGTTTGACTTAGACATGGATCAGATTAGTTTTGCCCTGCATTCTCTGTATGCTGACGCTTCGAGTGCTTCTAGATCTTATTAACCTGTGTTCTCTAGCTTAGGCGTAGCACCTGTGTGTAGTCTAGAATCCCTTGCTGCATCAGGCGTAGGGCCGCTTGCCTTGTCTAGCCTAGGCTCTACACTTGCTCCTCCTTCGTCTTCCACTACGCCTTTTCTGTCCTTCACTCTTGACTCCGGTGCATCAGCCTGCTTCTTCTGCGACCACGCCACCCTCACGCCACTTGCCACGCCTGCCGCTGTCGCACTTGTTGACCCCTCATCTGGTCATGTCGTTGCTCGGAGCTCCACTACCCTTCCCTGTCCGGCGGTTCCCTCGGGTTCCCTTACAGGCTTGTACACCCTTCGTTGTCCACGAACTTAGTTGGTGTCGGCTGTCTTCAGGACCTCGGCGTCACCACTACGTTCCCTGGTCACGAGCGGTACGCTGTCTGTACAGAGACCACCTCAGGTGCTCCCTTGCGACGTTCCCCCGGGACCCAGTGTCTGGCCTGTTTACGCTGGACACTCCCCGGTGGCCCCGTCCTCCCCGTGTCCTGCGTCTACCCAGGTTGCTGTGGCTTGCTCGTGTCCGTCGCTCACTCACCCGTTGCTTCTGTGGCACCAGCACCTAGGTCACCCCGCGCTCCCACGTCTGCGTCACATGTCTTAGCATGGTCTCGTCCTAGGCCTCCCTACGTCGCTCCCTGCCCTCCCTCCCTCGCCTGCGCCGCCGCGCACGCCCTGCGTTGAGGGCCGGCTGTGCCGTGCTCCTCACTCTTCCTCGCTTCGCCCTGCCACTGCACCCCTCCAGACCCTGCACTTGGACGTCTGGGGCCCAGCCTCTGTCCCAAGACCGCGTCGCGAGCGCTATTTTCTCGTGCTCGTTGACGACTTCACACCCTACACCACGGTGTTTCCCCTACAGCAGAAGGCCAACGTGCCTGACGTTCTCATCCCGTGGGTCGTAGCTGCGTGCCTCCATTGCGGTCTCCCTCTGCTGTGCCTCCACTCCGACCTGGGCGGCGAGTCGCCTCTGGTCGGCTTGGTCAGTTCTGTCGTGCGGAAGGCATCACCCAGTCGTACACGCTTCAGGACTCCCCGCAGCAGAATGGGGTTGCTGAGCGACGCATCGGTTTGGTCATGGAGGTGGCTCGTACCTCTAGGATCCATGCCGGTGCTCCCCATTTTCTGTGGCCGTTCTCTCTTCGCTACGCCGCTCACCAGCTTAACCTCTGGCCGCGCTCCCAGCGGCCGCAGGTTTCGTTGACCCTTCTTTGGACCGGGTTCCCTAGTGACGCGTCTGTGTTCTACATCTAGGGCTACCTTGCTCACGTTCATGCCTCCGGCACGGACAAGCTCATTGCCTGCACTGTCCCCTGTGTCATCCTCGGTTTCCCCCTTGACTCGTCTAACTGGCAAGTTTACCACCCGCCGTCCCACAGATTCCTTCACTCCCATGACCCCACATTCGACGAGTCTGTCTCCTTTTTCTACAGCTTTTCCTACCGAGGTCTCCCGGTTTCCCCCCCCCCCTCTGTTTCTGGTTCCCACTCCCCCGGTCACTCCTGCTCCCCTCCCTCCCGTCCTGCTTCGTCTGGTGTGTCTCAAGTCACTCCCCTCCCATCGGTTGCCCCGATCAAAAGTCGGCTGACTCTGGTGGCCCCGCGGTGCAATTTGTGTCACCTGTCCTTCCCTCGGTGTCTCCTCCTCCCGTGTTGACGTTGCAGCAGCAGTCGCCGCCGTCGCAGCAGCCACAGCCGTTCGTGGACTCTGGGGGTGCAGTCATTGAGGAGGGTGCTAGTCGTGGGGTTCCTGTCGTGGCTTGTCCCGGTGGGCTCGGGGGTGGCACCGGTGCTGGAGAGGGTTCTCGCTCTGGGGGTGCTTGTTCTGAGGGTGCTGGAGTGGAGTGTTTTGGAGGTGACCGTGGTGCAGCTGGTGGTCCAGATGTCGGCGTCGAGCAGCAGCAGCCGCAGTCTCCGTCGGTGTCCACCCTTCGCCTGCTCGGCCTTCCCTCCCCCGACCGCTCACCCGCACCTCCCCTGCCGCTTCGTCCTCTTCCTATTAACGGTCCCTTGTTTCCTCCGCCGGACTCGTCCCCGGCCCGTTTCCCACCTCGTTCCCCTCTTGTTTCTCGACCTCTCTCTCCTGACCGAACGCCTCCGTCTCACGTCTAGTCTCGCCGTCCCTCTCGTGCTCGTCTTGTCTCTCCTATTCAGCGTTCGCACCCCATGTTGCTTCGTTCCCACGCATCTCATCCTCCCATCCTGCCTTCGCCTCCTCCGTCGTCGCTCGCTGTCGCGCCTCCCCCTCTGTCTTACTACCTTCGTGCTGCTTGTCCTCTTGTTCCTCGAGTCCTTGCCTCCCTCGTTACCGACCCGTTTGTTCCTCTCTCGAGTCTTGACGCTCTTGTCACTGCTGTTGCTGACTTCGCCTCTACCCGCCACCTTGACTAGGCCACAGCTCTGGTCTCTGACCTTGCCTGTCCTCCGTCCGTCGGGGGTGCTCCTGCCCTTGGCAATGACGTCCTAGAGGACAGGCAGTACGAGCTTGCTTTCCTGTCCAAGGCTGCTCCCCATCTCTATTCCATGCTGCTAGTCCCTGAGGGTGACCCAGACGCCTTTGATATCCCGACCCCTCGCACCTACGCTGAGGCGACCTCGGGACCCTGTGCCTCTCAGTGGATAGCTGCCATGGAGCAGGAGATGGCATCTTGGAGATCCACCGGCACCTACGTCGACGTTGTTCCCCCATCTGGGGTGAACGTAGTCGATGGCCGGTGGCTCTTCAAAGGTGAAGCGCCCCCCTAGAGAGCCGCCTGTGTTCAAGGCGAGCTACGTGGCTAGAGGCTTCAGTCAGCGACAGGGGGTGGACTTCTTTCAGACCTTTGCCCCGACCTCGAAGATGACTACTCTTTGGGTGCTGCTACACGTAGCAGCGCAGCGTGATGACGAGCTCCACTCCCTCGACTTCTCGACTGATTTTCTTCAGGGCAGCCTACACGAGCACATCTACCTTCGCCGTCCTCAGGGCTTCACCGGTACCTTCCCTCCTGGGACCCAGTGGCTCCTCTAGCGCCCGATCTACGTCCTGCGACAGGCACCCCGTGAGTGGCATGACACGCTGTGTGTTGCACTAGCTGACTTGCAGTTCTTTCCGTCCGCTGCAGACCCTTCGCTCTTTGTTCGTGCTGGCCAGGCTCCGTTCTACATTCTTATCTACAAAGATGACCTAGTCTTTGCTACTGCAAATTGAGACGCACTGGCCTCCGTGAAGGCTCAGCTACTGAGGAGACACACCTGCACTGACCTAGGATAGCTGCGCTGCAACCTTGGCACTGGTCGGCCACTAAGAGGGTTTTGCGTTATCTTGCAAGTACATCGGGCATGGGGCTAGTGCTGGGAGGACGTAGGCCAGTGGTCCTTACAGGGCACACAGACGCTTCTTGGGCAGACGACGTTGAGACCCTTAGGTCCTCCCAGGGCTACTGCTTTAGCCTTGGTTCTGGTGCCATCTCGTGGAGGTGCACTCGCTCCTCATCTATTGCCCGGTCTTGCTGTGAGGCTGAGATCTACGCTGGTGCCACGGCAGCACAAGAGCTCCGCTGGCTGACCTTCTTGCTCGCCGACTTAGGTGAGCGGCCTAGCTCTGCTCCGGTTCTGTACGCTGACAACAGGGCCATGATCCTCTTGTGTCAGGAGCCTCGACTTGAGGGCAGAGCGAAGCACATCCGGGTGCGGTACTTCCTCCTGCACGAGCTATTGCTGCATCACTAGGCCCACATAGTACACTTGGCCTCGGGTGCCAACATAGCTGATAGCTGACCTTATCTAGCCTAGGGGGTGTGTCAACTTATACATATGTTGCTATGTAGAAGTTATAGGCTACATAGTTGTGTGTTGTTAGAGGGTACAACCTGGACATATATATCCCCCTTGTTCCACGTGAATTCAATAATTTATTCGAGCTGATACGTCAAACCACCACCACCAACCTATTCGGCCCCGAACGTGTTATCGAGGTGCCCCGAACCCAATTTGACCCCGTCGCCCTCGGGACTATCGAGCCTTGACTGGTCCAACTCTCGAGGTTCAACATGGTAAACTAGCACTATATAAGCCCTAGGTCCTCATTTGTATGAACAAACTCTGTAGTCACTCTCCCCTACAGTTTTTGCGCTATACTCTGGATTAATTCATAACAATATCCGAGTCCTCCACGCAAACTACTACTACACCCCCCGGTAACGGACAGCTCGAAAGGAGGTGTTTCCTTTCCACACCATGGAACATCCATATGTAGGGGAAATTACTGCTGCGGACTGTCCATGAAAAATTTCATACTTTCGTGGACAGGCCCTGCTTTCATGGACAACACATCGAGCTTTCCCTTCTGTCGTGGAGTCCATCCATAGTTTCGTAGACTCCGAGCATACTTCCATGGACGGACGCGAAATTGCAGAATATAGGCGTAAACAAAATTGTAAAAGTGGTGACGGTTGCAAAGAGGAAAAACAAAACAAAAATTCGGCGCTTCGCGATGCGTCATGAGCTACTGTGCTTCCATACAAGATCCAAAACAGAATCATGAACCTCGAAAACCCTGGGTACGATTTCTCTCAATATGGAGTCCTGTACACTAGGCACCCACGGTTGAAGGCGAAAAATAGGCGTTTGAACAATATTTCTTCAACATGGGTCAGTATGATATGCATAAACTTG
The DNA here is from genome assembly GCA_027943415.1 of Closterium sp. NIES-67. Taxonomy (NCBI): domain Eukaryota; kingdom Viridiplantae; phylum Streptophyta; class Zygnematophyceae; order Desmidiales; family Closteriaceae; genus Closterium; species Closterium sp. NIES-67. The sequence continues at coordinate 85,191 of BQMB01002129.1, forward strand.
AGCTCTTTCGAATTACAATACTTTTATTCGTTGTTCCATAATTTTGTGAAAACTAAATCGCTGCCTAATAGAGCCAAGGACATCACAATATTGTTTGATGGTTGGTGAACCATTTATGATCGGCTTCAATTTCGTGTTATAGGTTAAAATGGTTACGTTTGAGCATTTGTTTGCATCGTGGGCATTATTTACGACGTCACGTTTAAAGGTTGAAATCAATATATAGATATGCTATCAAAATTTACGTTTTCTTGTACGTTATTAGACTGGATCTCATGTATGGTTTTTCTATATGGTTTAACGGCTAAATTTAGCGCATGGCGCCTGCTATACCCTGGTGTTGGCTCTAGTGCGTGTGTTACAGTCGCAAAAATTGATTTTGAGCGTCGCTGCAAGATATCTTAGGTTTTCGCGCAACAGCTATAGTAGCTGACTTGATTGGTTGCGGATACTGTAGCTGGCGACCCTTTGCGACGATTCCTGATTCGGCATTTTTGTTTCTCTGCCCATTATCACTTGTACCGTTATGTTTACCCCTTTTCAATGCATTTTTGCGTGTGTCCATGGAAGTATGCGCGGAGTCCACGAAAGTAGGGAGAGAGTCTATGGGAGAAGGGAAACTTTGATGTGCAGTCCATGAAAGTAGGGCCTGTCCACGGAAGTATGAACGTTTTCGTGGTTAGTCTGCTACAGTAATTCTCCTTGATCGGTAGGCCGTTATTCCAGAATATGGAATACGGAATACAGAATCTGCTGCAAGCTTTCTGTATTCCATGCTTTGACTCGCCAGGTCAGTTAGTGTGAAAATTTGGGCTGGTTTATGTGCGAAGTTGCCGGATGTAACCAGGGCTCCTGCTAGTTTTAGGGCAGTCTGAAAATCAGACGGGTTCTTAGAGCTTCGTCTGACCGTCAGACGGATTTATTTTGCCTGTCTTACGATTCAGACGAAATGCAAGCACGTGTATGAGAATTCAGACGTTTTTGCATCCTGATTTTATCACAGCTCATCAATACTACCAACATAGAACATGGCGTCAAAAGTTAGACTACTGCAGCTCCTACCATACAATGAATAATCATCAGCTACTACCATATCAGGAATAATCAACAACAGCCTATTGTAGAGGTGAGCTCAACTAAGCTCACAAACTACTTGTTGGGCTGAGATATTTCCAATACTACTCCTAAGAGCACTGATTTTACTGCTACTCCTGCTAATGCCGCTACTGCTGCTGCTGTTGCTGCTGCTGCTGCTGAGGCTGCCTGCTATTGCTGCTGAGGCTGCTTGCTACTCATGGTGATGCCTTTAGTCAGAGTCGGTGTCGTTGTCCACAGGGGCCTCCTCCTCTTCCTCAGAGTCAGATTCAATGGCAATCATCTTCCCCTTGCCCTTCCTCCTCCACGCAGGGCCAGCTGCAGCATCCTCCTCAAACACACGTGCTGCTTCCACAACAGCCAATGCCTCTGCCTCTCGAGCTGCTGCTGCTGCTGCCTTCGCTGCTGCCTTTGCCGCTTTTACCGCATCGGACCTCTTCGGCTTCTTCGTCGGCCTCGAGCCCTGTGCCATCACAACTTCTTTGGCAGGGCGCCGCTTCTTGACTCCCCCGCGCCACATGGTCACCAGTTCGTCCCACTCCATCTCGTACTCCAGCAGCGAGATGGTCATCAGGTCGCTCAGGCGCGCGTCGCAGAGGTTCCCGCAAAGCCAGCTCTTAATCACATTCTGTCGGCTGAAGCCGCGCTCGCACTCCACCGTGCTCAGAGGCAGCACGGCGATAGCAATCCACACAAGGACAATGTTGGGGTAGGCCATCTTCCAGTCGTCGCTTGAGAGCATGTGCTTTAGGGCAGCGTGGAAGTTGAGGTCGTCATGGTGCGTTGACATGATCGTGGTGAAGCTGGGGATTTCGTTCCTGGCCTTGCCCCAATGGACGCCTGGGGGTGGAGGAGGGGTCGACGGAAGGGTGGGTAAACAGAAGTCAGAAATGGGCAACAATGGAAAGTAGGGTTATACACGCGAGAGAGCAGCCACTTATAGACGCGATGACAAGGGAGCAGCCTTACCGGGCAGGGTGTCAGGGGCTGTGGGGTCGCGCTTCCACAGGTTGCGCAGAGACAACAGCCACTCCATGAACTTACGCTCGCGCCTGAACGCGGTTCGATGATACAAACTCTGCTTGTAGAGGCGAGTGCTGTTGAGGGAGGAGAAGTCGTGGAATCGGCCGCGCAGATGGCCAATCATCGCCAACACTACAGCAGTTGCCAGCTTCTGGAGTGACTCCATGTCCCCTCCACTTTGTTGGCCTTCGATCGGTCGCTCATGAAGCTGGTACGTGTGGATGAGAGGAGTGCCGTTTGCATCTGTGCCCGAGATAGTAACGTCCTTGCCGCCAGCATGAAGTTGCAGAAACTCGAAGAAGTCGCCCGAGGTCGGGCCGAATTGCGAGTCGTAGGTGACGTACCGGCTGCGCAGGATGAGGATGGTGTTGTCCACCATCCTAAGAACTTGCGTCACGTCGACCTGGGGGAGGGGTGCAAACAAAGAGAAAGCAAACATTATATAGTATTCGGGCATGTAAACAGAAATCATGCTAAGAAGGATGCACCTGTCGACGCTGGAACTTCAGATTCAACGCGTTGAGCTCCGCGAGGATATCAGCCAGGAAGTACAGAAGGAAGTGGAACTTCAGGCTAGTGACAACAGCATACATCTGACTACCATACTTCCGCAGCAAGAGGATAGCAGCTGGGAAGACCTCGACCAGCCGCTGAATGGGCTCACCCCGAGAAAGCCAGCGGATCTGATGGATCCCCTGCATCTCGAGGTTGGTCTCGGTCACCACCTTGTGCAGCTGCTTGAAGCGGTTGTGGACGACGATCGAACGGCCGAGGATATCCGCCAAGGAGCGGACCACCTTGTCGACCACAGCTAGATCAGGAAAGTCCGCTGCCACGTCCTTAGCGGCTAGGGCCTCCCTACATGCATCGCCACGGAGGGATGATTAACAAAGCGCGGAGAAACAGCATGATAAAAGACGGGTGGAGTGCGAATGGCTACCTATGAGCAATGCAATGGCATGATACTAGATGCGGAATCCGAGTGCGAAGACGGGCGACAAGGCCCAACTGCGCTCCCGTCATCACGCTGGCGCCGTCGGTGCTGATTCCACATATCTTATTGAGGTCGACCCCACATGACTCCAGGTGAGTCAGAAGCACGGCTTGCAGGGAGGCAGCATCGCACTTCTCCACCGTGAGGTGCGCGAAGAACTCCGTGGCGACCTCCGTACCGCGCAGAAAGGTAAGGTAAACGATCATGTGCTTCCCTCGGCGCCGGTCCGTACTTTCGTCGAGTTGGATCCCAAGAAAGGGGCTCGCCTTGATATGGACCATCTGCTTCGCCCGTAGGTAAGCCACTAGGTTCTCGACGAGCTGGATGAAGCCATTCAGGTAACACCGGAGGGCATAGGGAAGGAGGAACGCAAATAGAGACAGTAAGTTCAAACAAATAGCATAAACGGCAAATGAGGAACTCGGATGAGGAGGGCTTCGCCTTAAAAACGTGGGACACTTACTCGCTCTGGTAGGTTCCTCATTCCTTCAAGGGCAGATCAGGTGTCCCCTGTTCTGCCATGAACTGGACAAGGGAAATGAACAGAACGATAGGTGCATCCGACTTGCAAACAAAAAGCACGATGGCCATGAGCCGCTTGAGTCGTCGAGCCTCATTGTCACCGTTCTCGAAGTCGACGATCGACTTCTGTTTCTTCATCTTCCCGTCGCGCTGCAGTTTCTTTGCCACGGCAGCCTCATGCTTCAGACTGTGATGATGCTTATGCATTGTTTGCTTCTGAATGTCGATGCCACCCTCACCGTTGCTTCCGTACTGATAGTCGGGGTCGTCGCCAAACGCCATGCAGACGCTGCACTTCATGCAAGGGCGACCCTCCTTCGTCTCGGAAATCACCAACCATGGAAAGTGGCGTAACCACTGCTCCCTCGTTTTGAGTTGGAGCTCCTCCACCGTCAGGAAGAATGGTCCGTCGTCGTCGGACGGCAGGGAGCTGGGACCAGGATCGCCGCTGCTGCTGCCGAGCTGGATAGGATTAGCCGCAGTGGAGGCGCAGGCATGCCAACCGAAGCTGAGTTTACGGGCCCTCTAGAGACGCATGGCGGAAGGACCGCAGTGGAGGCGCAGGGAGGGAAAGACGGGCCCTCTAGAGACGCGTGACGGAAGGACGGCAGAAACGGTTTGCCTTGTAGGTGATGACGGACGGGAAGGCCTAGTAGCAGAGTTGAGCTCAGAGCCTTCAGCACCAAAGATGATCCATGGCTCCATGTCCAACGGAGACACTGGGCTCAGAGGAGCCACTGTAGGGGGAGGACTAAGCACGGGCGAGCGGGCGGCAGGAGACGGGCTATGCGATCGTGCACATGCTGCGGGTGGCGGACTAGCGGCGGGAGAGCGAGCCGGGGGTGGAGAACTCAACGCATGCTTGTTACTTGTACTAGGACTAGCCTCTCGACGACTAGTCGTATGTCGAGTAGCGGAAGGAGGCGGTGCGGGTTTGACAGGCAGAGTAGGCTCGACAGGCATACGCCTCTGATGCGGCTCAGTGCTAAGGGGAGGCGGCGCGGGTCGGGACCGAAGCAGGTCTAGCCCCGTAACCGTCGATTGTGCGGCATCTTTAGGAGGGTTAGCATTAACCTCCTCTAAGGCCATAAGATGAGACACACGATATGAGCAGGAACTAGGTGGGAGAGCCAGCCAAGAATGAAGCACTAGGACGAGGGGAGGACGAGGACACCAGAGAGAGTACTCATGGCTGCAGGGAGTGGTTCTCTGAGACGTGGTGGTATGAGATTGGGGGCTTCTGTGGGCTGATTGTTCACCATGGCGGCTCGAAGAAGAGCGGCTTGGGGTTGCAGATTCAATACAAAACCCTCGTCGTGATGGCACGACGAGGGTGGCTTGCGGTTTCATCGGGAAATGCGCTGGCACATTGCTGCCCAGCGCTGCTTGCTTGGAACCTAGCTAGCAGCGACGGTGCCCGTAACAAGACAGTGGCGTGGCAGCAGCTTGCGTCAGCAAGCTGAAAATTTATGTGCGCTGGACTGTTTTGCTGCCGCGCTCGGGGTAGAATTGAATGCGCGTGCTGCGGTGCACATGGGACTGGGTGGCTGGCAGTGGCCTAGTGGGCATGTGGACTAGTGGCCCTGCTGCTAGAAGGGCGGATTTGTTGGTATCAGACAGAAAAAAACGGCCGGTCTGATAAATCAGATGAAAGTGTACACGTAGTCTGATGTTTCATACGAATTCTTGTAACTTGTCTGAACGATCAGACGAATATATTTGGCTCGTCAAAAAATCAGATGAAACATAAAAACCCGGTCTGGTTTTCAGACCATCAGACCGATTTGGTATGATAACAGGAGTCCTGGATGTAACTGACGCGTCTGAGCTGGCAAATTACCAAACATGCCCACCACGATCTGGGTCACGAAAAACAAAAGGAAGGGGGGAAACAGGGCTTCAAATTGTGCTGTCAAATCTTGCATGCCGAACAAATCAACCAGCAGAAACGGCTGCAGATAGGAATCGTGCAATAGCCAGCTAAGATAGCCTAGCAGTTATGTGCCTTTACTTATCCATGGCTGCTGCCAATTTTGATCCACTGCGATTATATGACAATTCAGCCAAGCGTAGGAAGTTAGACCCAATCAATAACGCCATTTGTGAACCCCTTATTATACGTCGTGCAACAGCATGGCGTGTAGCAATAACGGAGGCGTGAAGAGTCGCTAAATCTAGGTACGTTAAAACCCGCGGCCCAAATTGTTCAAACGCATTGTGTAAGAACTCTGGGCGTACTGTTTTACGAAACCTACGGGAAAATTGCAAGGGTGATTTTCCTCGTGAACTGCAAAGTGTTCGTGCACCGTCAGATTCGACCCCAATATTTTTTATGGTTGAGATTGAGCCTCGAATTACTGGTGGTGCTTTGGAAAGAAGAGTTTGCGTGCGGACCGTCAGATGCAGATCTGTGAAAAATGGACGGTAAATAAACGTGCTACACATGGAGTTCCAAATTGCAGCACGCAGATTGGCGAGACTCACGTTACCCCACTCTACACCCACGAAAGCGCTACTTTCAAACGCAGTGCGTTTGGAGGCCGCACCTCGCAATTTGGGCCGCGGGTTTTAAAGTGCCGAAACACACCTCCCTTTTAAGAGGTCCGGCCTACGCTGAGGGGCTTCTTTCGGGGCATCCGGAGCGCCTACGAGAAACAATCCGCATAGAACCGAGAGTCTTTGATAGTCGTTATGAATTGCTGGATTCACGGCGTCTCCTAACTCCAAGTGTGATATGGCGGTGCGCGAGCAATTAGTAGTTTTTTTGTACTTAATAGGTCAGGCTGTACCAAACAGAATTCTGCAGGAACGCTGGCAGCGTAGTTGTGCTGCGATTAGCACGTGCCATTTGCTCACTGCAGTCCGAGTTCATCCGGATGCCAGCTCACGCGGACTCTACCGTCATAAACCCGCGTACTGTATACAGCTTCTTTAAAGGTGCCCTTGGCGCAGTAGATCACCCTGATCCCGTTTGTCATTCGTAGAAAACATCATAAACCCATTATAGATAGGCACTCTAATGTGTCCCAAAACGTCTTAGCAGTGGTCAACTTCAAAGATCGTTTCATGTATACATTAGTCGGATGGGAGGGTTCCACCCACGACTCGACCGTATTCCAAGACGCAGTGTCACACGGATTTTCTCTACCCCGAGGGACGTTTCTACTGGCCGATTCAGGATATAGAAATGATTCCATGTGCCTAACCCCGTATCGCTCCATAATTTACCACCTTGAAAGAATTAGGGATACGGGTCACGTGCCCCAGAAAAAGGAGGAATTGTTTAACATGACTCATTCCTCTCTCCGGGTACACGTTGAGTGCGCATTTGGCTAGGTCAAGGCCCGCTTCCCCATTTTACAACACATGCGTGGCTACGGTTTTTGTTTTTTTCAGGGCTTGCTTTATTCTCCATAATTTCATAAAGCTATGTGGTGGGGTGGACTTTAGGGAAGATGATGGGGTGGCATCCTTTCTGAACAATGACAGTAGGGCGGGAAGGTCTGACTTTGTTCCCTCGGCTGTGGAGTCTTCTCGCATGGGACGAATCAGGCGTGAATCCATTGTGAATGCCTTGTGGGCTGCGTGTGGGAGGTGATGTCGTCGGAGGTGGAGGGTGGAGGGAATCGGGGCAATCAAGTGGAATTGAGGTCAGTCCAGCTTCGTTCCCTATCATTGCATGCCTTTCTGCGTGAGGGTTACTCTTGTGATGGTGCGTGGGTCGTTAGGCATGTGGATGCTGCCCCTGGGTGCACATAGGGGAAGACGAAAGGTGAGTCTCAAGTCTGTAAGCCTCTCTAAACCGCATCGTGGCACCCCTAACAACCGTCCCCCCCCCCCCCCGCCCCCCCTCCTTCCCCTGATCCGCCCCCTTGTGCCCCACAGCACCTCCATTCGCCCCTCTCAGCATATTGTCTCTCCATTCGTCCACTGCATCGTCCCTTCCCCCCACCCCTGTGACCGTGTGACCTTGTGCCCCTGTAATCCTTCACCCTACCTCACCCTCTGCTCCTTCCTTGGGACACAAGCATTCCTCCGTCTTGCTTCTCCCATCACTACCCTTTCCCCTCCCCTCAGCGCAACACCATTTCTCCACAAACCCATGCCCCTAACCGCGAGTCCAATCCTTCCCCCCCTTACTTGCATCCACCCCTTCTCTAGCATCTCGCAGGCGGCCACCCCGTCACAGCAGCCAGAATGCCATGGGTGCTGCAGACTCACGTCACGGCTGCCAATAACAAAATGCCATGTAGCCTGCAAGGATCCCTGAATGGGGAGCGTGCGTTGTAGAAGATGGTGCGCTTGGGGGTGGGGGGGTGGGAAGCAGGAGGGGCCGGGAGGAGGAGTGCAAGGGCGGTGTTAGCAGGGTTGGCTCTGGAGGTGCTGTTGGGCGTGTGCTTGGCGCTGGAACGGCTGAGCGCAATTCGGTGATGCCAACACCCCTGGCCTGTCTGGCCCTTTCCACGTTTCCGCACCACTGCCACCTCCTCCCTCTGCCGCTGCTGCGCCTAACCTTACTCATGATGCCGACTGGCTCTGCACCACCCCCACGCTCTACTCCCATGCCAATGATGACCGCCAATCAGAAGCTGCCATCTGGCTGCACATGCTGCTCACTGTCCCACCCTCCAGCTGCAGCAGCAGTCGCACCAGTGCGAGCAGTGGCAGCCAGCGCGATCGCGTCTCAAGTGCCTCCTCGCCCTCGCTGCAGGCTTGCCACCCCCCCCCCACGCATCCCCCTGCCGCTAAGCGGTCGTGAGGGGCATACAGACATGGGCTCTCTAGGCCCCATCCCGGCCTACATCCTCTCCAACTGTCTTAAAGTGCAGCTCGATGCCGCCTCCAAATCCGTCTCCTCCTCGTCCTCCTCTGCTGTGCTTGTGAAGCTGGTCATCGCTGCCTTCACCTGCAGTGCCCTCACCCAACTCCTCGCCCTTCAGGTATCTCCCTCCCCTTTACTATTGCCGTCTCAGCCATCTCTGCTCTATCCATTTTCTGGTTTTCTCTGCCCAATCCGTTTTCTGGTTCTTCTCTGGCCAATCCATTTTCTGGTTTTCTCTGCCCAATCCATTTTCTGGTTCTTCTCTGGCCAATCCAGTTTCTGGTTTTCTCTGCCCAATCCATTTTCTCGTTCTTCACCGCGTTCCTACCATTCTGGTATTCCCCACCTTGCAGCAATGCCTATTCAAGCATCCGTTGACTCGTTCACACACCTGTTGCAGCCACCCAGCTCCTTGTCCCATGGTGCCCACGGCAACCCTTCCTACCACCACTCCCTGTCCTCATTCCTCCTCATTTCCTCCACGCCCTGCTCTTATTTGTCCCTCCTTTCATTTGCACCTACCTCTCTCACCCTCTGTCCCACTCACTCCTCCACTCCCTCTTCCAGGTACTGGTACCACAAGAGAAGCATTTGGTGGGGACACCCGGCTTTTGGAATTGTGTTAGATACACAATAGTTTGCTGAGAACAAAATGGGATCTTGGGAGGACCTAGCTACACTACACTGATTATTGCAGGGGCAGCAAGACAGTGATGTGCTGTCCCACTCATGTGGTATTCTAATTTAATAAACAAGTAGAAGATGCTGTGTCTATCACGCATAAGACAAAGCGAATGCACAAAATGTCTAGCAATGTAAACATGTCATGTGGCATGTATGGGCAACATCCACATGCCTTTCTAATATATAGGGCAATGGCATGACATGTGCATGTCCATTATTTCACAGCAGATGGATGTGCATGCTATATCACTCGGCCATGTGGAAGAGAGGGGAGAGGCAGGGTTGGCTGGAAAACAGAATCAGTGGCTAGACTGTGCGGCCATGGATAGGTCCATCGCTTGAGGTGGAGGATTCGGGTACCCCGACAACAAACGCCGTCCTCGTGGGAGCACTCACGGCCAGGAAAAGCGAGGACATCGCAGGATTGCGTCCCATCTTCTCAATGAAGACCACCTTCTGTTCTACCGTGGCCTCTGACATGGCGTCAAGAGCCATCCCGGCCCGTGTAAACAAATGTGCGATTCATCTGCAAGTAAAGCATGTTGGTAATGCGTGATGGAAGGGGGGAGGGGGGAATAGGGATATTGAAATGGATACAGCTTAGGAGAGTGCATATGGGGGGAAACGGATTAGGGGGGAGTTCATGAAAGGGGGGAGGGGGGGGGAAGGGAGGCCGATTTCAACTATGCGAGGGTGGTACAAACCGAAGCAAGGGCTATCTAGGCGTGTACCGTGATGGACCACAGTTATGGGTTTGCTGGTACTTGCTGCCAACAACTCAATGTTGGTGGAAAAGGGAAGAGTTATTCCTGTCAAACATATTTGTATATGTTATAATAGGCTATATAGGTGCATGCTCTTAGAGGGTACAACACTTTCGTGCGCCCTCACGCCCCTGCTAGCGCCCCATCGGCCCCGTGCGCCCTCGCGGCCCCGTTAGCGCCCCGTCAGCCCTGTCGGCCCCGTGCCCCCTCTCGGCCCCGTTAGCTCCCCGTCGGCCCCGTGCGCCCAGCCGACCCATTCGCGCCTCGCCACCCCTCCCTCGCCCTACCGGCCCCGTTAGCGGCCCGTTAACCCCGTGCACCCCTTCGGCCCCACTCGCCCCGTCGGCCCCTTAGCGCCCCGCCGGCCTGCTCGTGCATCCCTCTGGCCCAGTACGCCACGTCGGCCCCGTGTGCCCCGTCGGCCCGCAAGCCGCCCAGCCACCGGCCCCCGCGTCCTCGGCCGCCCGCCGGCCCGTTGAGCCCCAAAGCCGACCCATCGGCCCTGGCTCCCTTCCGCGCCGACCATCCTACCGGCTGTCTCCACCGCTCTCCACCGCCCTTCACCGCACTCCACCGCACTCCACCGCACTCCACTGCACTCCACCGCACTCCACCGCACTCCACCGCACTCCACCGCACTCCACCGCACTACACTGCACCCCACACCATCCACTGCCTCCTCCTCCTATCTTTCTCACTATGTCAGTGGCCGTCAGCAGCTGCAGCAGTCGCGATGGCGACGTCGCAGCTCTGTCTGGACGGAGAGGGTCGGGCGCTCGACTTTGAGGCGTGGCTCGTCGACCTCCGGCGCCACCTTACAGGTCAGCGCCAGGACGGTCACTCCCTGGCTGTTCATGTCGATGGCCTGCTTCCCCGCCCCCCTTCCCCTGCTGCCCTCCTTACTGCCCCTACCTCTGCTGATCGTGAGGCCTTTTCCGCTGCTGCGCTTGAGCGTGCCATCTGGGACTCGCACGACGCTATCGCCCAGCTTGCTATCAACCATGCGCTCCTGCTTTCTGAGCATCCTCGCTTCACCACTGTAGTGAACGCCTAGGCCTTCCTAGATGCTGTCATTGCGCACTATTCCACCCCAGCCACTGCCTCTGCCGGATGCCTAATCCTCCCCATGCTGTTCCCTGACCTTGAGACCTTCCCCACTGTCGCTGAATTTGTCACGCACCTCCGCGCCCTTGAGACCAGCTACCGCACCGCTAGCACTGAGGCACAACTCACTGCCTTCCCGCCGCCATTCTGCGCTACCCTTTATCTCATCTCTACGTGCCTCCCTGACCACCTAGCCACAGCCCGCGAACACTTCCTTAGTCAGCACCCGGGTGACCTCACCCTTACCGCCTTCGACACTGTTCTGTCGGAGATAGAGACCCGCCAGCGCAGTATCGCTCAGTCTAGGGGTACTGCGGCGGTACCTATCTTTTACGGCTGTGCTCCCTCCTAGTGCACTTACTCTAACGTCTCTGCTGCTGTTGCTAAGACCGCTACTACGGCCTCAGCGCAGAAGCGTCCAGGTAAGGGTCGCCGCACCATAGGGGGGCGTGGTGGGGGGAAGGGGGATGGCAGTGGTGAGGGTGGTGGCGGTGAGGGCGGGGACGGTGGTTCAGACAAGGGGACCGGGGCTGGTGCCCCGGAGCAGCCGCAGCCTCAGCAGCAGCAGCAGACTCAGCAGCCGTCATGTATGCGGATGACTCTAGTATGCTTGGATCCTATTACCTGATGTTGCCTAGTGTAGGTGTGTCTACAATGCATAGTCTAGGCTCCCCTGCTGTGTCAGGCATAGGATCCCCTGCCTTGTTTAGCCTAGGCTCCACACTGGACCCTCTGCCGGCAGCTGCCAGCACTTTGCTCTACTTCACACTCAACTCTGGTGCGTCTACCTGCTTCTTCTGCCACCATGCTTCCCTTACGCCGCTTGCCGCCCCTGCCAAAGTTGCACTTGAAGACCCCTCCTCCGGTCCGGTACTTGCACGTAGCTCCACCAGTCTCCCCTGTCTGGTGGCCCCCTCGGGCACTCTTACAGTCTTGCACATCCCCTCGTTCTCTAGGATCCTAGTTGGTGTCGGCTGTCTTCAGGACCTCGGCGTTACCACTACGTTCCCCGTACACCAGCGGTACGCTGTCTGTACCGAGACCGCCTCAGGTGCCCCCGTTGCGACGTTCCCCCGGGACCCTGTGTCCAGCCTGTTTACGCTTGACACTGCGTCTCCCCCGATAAGGGCATCCCCCAAGGTAGCCGCGGCTTGCTCGTGTTGGTCGCTCACTCACCCGTCACTACTGTGGTACCACCGCCTAGGTCACCCTGCATTCCAGCGTCTGCGTCACATGTCCCAGCACAGTCTTGTCCTAGGTCTTCCTGCATTGCTCCCTTCCCTACCGCCCTCACCTGCGCTGCCGTGCACGCCTACGTCGAGGGCCGGCTGCGCCATGCTCCTCACTCCTCCTTGCTTCGCCCTGCCACTGCGCCACTCTAGACCCTACATCTGGACGTCTGGGGTCCATCTCCCATCCTTGGGCCGCGTCGAGAGCGCGACTTCCTAGTCCTTGTCGACGACTACACGCGCTACACCACGGTGTTTCCCCTGGAGCGAAAGGCTGACGTGCCTGACGTTCTGATCCCGTGGGTCGTAGCTGCGCGTGTCCACCGCGGTCTTCCCGTGCTGTGTCTCCACTCCGACCGTGGTGGCGAGTTTGCCTCCAGTCGGCTTGGCCGGTTGTGTCGTGCGGAGGGCATCACCCAGTCGTACACCCTGTTGGACTCCCCGCAGTAGAATGGGGTCACTGAGCCACGCATCGGCTTGATCATGGAGGTGACCTGTAGCTCCATGGTCCATGCCAGTGCACCCCATTTTCAGTGGTCGTTCGCTGTTCGCTACACTACTCACCAGCTGAACCTGTGGCCCCACTCCCAGCGGCCGTAGGTTTCACCGACCCTCCTCTGGACCGGGTCTCCTGGTGACGCGTCTGCGTTCCACGTTTGGGGTTGCCTTGCTCACGTTCGTGCCTCTGGCATGGACAAGCTCACTGCCTGCACAATACCCTGTGTCTTCCTTGGCTTCCCCCTTGACTCGTCTGACTGGCACTTTTACCACCCGCCGTCTCACAACTTCCTTCACTCGCGTGACGTCACTTTTGACGAGTCAGTCTCCTTTTACAGTCCCTTTCCCCACCAAGGTCTCGTGGTTTGCCCTCCCCTGTTTCTGGTTCCCACTCCTCTGGTAGCCTTTGATCCCCTCCCTCCCTGTCCTACTCAGTCTGGAGTATCTCATATCACTCCCCTCCCATCGCTTGTCCCGATCGAGGAGTCATCTAACTCTGGTGGCCCCGCGGCGCCATTATCACCGCTTGCCTCTCCCCTGGTGTCTCCTCCTCCGCCATCACAGTTGTCGCCGCTGCCATCTTCGCAGCCGCAGCAGCAGCAGTCGCCGCCGTCGCAGCAGCAGCCACCGTGCGTGGACTCTAGGGGTGTTGGCATTGAGGAGAGTGCTAGTCCCGGGGTTCCTCTCGTGGCTTGTCCCGGCGCGCTTGGGGGTGGCGCCGATGCTGGAGAGGTTTCTTGCTCTGGGGGTGCTTGCTCTGGGGGTGCTGGAGTGGAGTGTTTTGGAGGTAGCTGTGGTGTAGCTGGCAGTTCCAATGTCGGCATCGAGCAGCAGCAGCAGCAGTCGCCGCCGCTGCTCGGCCTTCCCTCCCCTGCCCACTCTCCTGTGCCTCCTTAGCTGCCTTCTCCCCTTCCTGTCCACGGTCATGTGTTTCCTCCGCTAGACTCGTCCCCGGCTTGCTTCCCGCCTCGTTCCCCCCTTGTGTCTCCTCCTCTGTCTCCTGACCCGATGCCTCCGTCTCACGTCTGGTCTTGCCGCCCCTCTCGTGCTCGTCCTGTCTCTCCTGTTCCGTGTTCTCACCCTATATTGCTTCGTTCCCCCAGATCTCGCATACCCTCTCAGCATCCTGGCTCGCTTTGACGCTTCTTGAGCAGACGACGCTCATGTCCTCCCAGGGCTACTGCTTTAGCCTTGGTGCAGGCGCGGTCTCGTGGAGGTCCACCCGTTCATCGTCAGTTGCTCAATCTAGCTGCGAGGCTGAGATCTAAGCTGGTGCCATGGCGGCACAGGAGCTCCGCTGTCTGACTTTCTTGCTCACAGACTTAGGTGAGCGGCCTCGTTCTGCCCCAGTTCTGTACACTGTCAACAGGGCCATGATCCTCCTGTGTCAGGAGCCTCGACTTGAGGGTAGAGCGAAGCACATCTAGCTGCGGTACTTCCTCATGCGCGAGCTACAGCAGCGTCGCCAGGCCCACACAGTACACTTGGCCTCCGGTGCCAACACAGCTGATATCTTTACTAAGGCGCTTGCGCCTAAAGATTATCAGCGGCACTGTTTGTAGCTCGGCCTGGTTCCTGTAGCTACTCACTTGCTAGGACCCTGATTGTGTACTTCTCTGACGGGCCTTGTGGCTTCTCTTCCAGTGGCCGGACTAGTAATGCCGCCCTAGTTTGCTCTTGTCTTGTTCGTACTCTTGCTGACTGGTCTCCGGACCCTTGCGTCAGAGGCTGGACTAGTAGTGCCACCCTGAGTTGTGTGTCAACCTCCAGGCACTGCCCCTCATTTGACCTAGGGGGTGTGTCAAACATATTTGTATATGTTATAAAAGGCTAGATAGGTGCATGCTCTTAGAGGGTACAACACTTGCTCAAAATCAACATGTATGCCTAATTCTAGTCAATCTTTCTACTCTAAGAATTACCAGGCCCCCAGAATTCAGGAAAATTTTCCTCATTCAGGAAGAAAACAAGGAGTTTCTCGATAGTAACCCTGATTGTGCATGATTTTTTAATGACACGCCTTGATTTTCCAGGCTTTTTTAAAGTATAAACTCTTATTGCTCAGCAAGGATTCTTAGCGAACCCTAAATTTATGAGTATTGTAACGGGTCCAATTCTTCACCGAAAGTGTGTTTTAGGGGGCCAGTCAAGATTTTCGAGGTTCAGCCCCTGCCCTGGGTTGTGTGAGGGCGTTGATTAGCCCTTGGTAAAAAAAAACCTCACGCGGTGTGTGTTGGGTTGTATGAGGGAGGTGATTGACGCTAGGCCAAATCTGGGGCTCGATGTGTGCTCCTGAGAGCTGTATGAGGGCAATCACTGGCCCTTGGCCAAATTTGCTCGATCTGTGCCTACCTCCCTTGGGGCTCTGTGAGGAAGAGGTCCCCTCTGCCCCTGCAATCTCTCTTGCATCGTCCTCTGCCCGCCCCTCCCCTTCCCCCCCCACCGAAAATGTCGATTCCTGCCCATTCCCAAATTTCGCCCCGCACATGCAAACTCGCTACGAATTCCCTCACCCCCAAAAAACAAGACTTGAATCTACATCATTCGTAGATAATACCATCCAGAGAAACTTTTTTTTTTAGGTAATTCTGATGGCTCAGGATATTTTTTAGGGGATCCTCAAAATTCAGACTTTAATGCGGGGAGAATCCTAATGGATCAGGATGCCTAAAAACTAATCTAGGGCCCTGGTTATTACTCCGGGGCCGCTTGCTTCCAATGCTAGAAGGGCTGGGCATAGAAGGACGCATCGGTGGGTTGTCGGACCTTGTGCCTTGCACCCCCCCCATCCCTCCCCCTCCCCCCCCCCCCACTCTCCCTCCCTGTGCGTTCCCATCTGCCATCGCCGCCCACCTCCCAGATGTGGAGGGTGCCGCTCTCTCTGATTCCCCCCCCACCCTGTCCACTTTGCGGGACATTGAGGCCACTCTGCTGCCCCCCTTGGCCCATGCTCCTCTCTATGCTGGGCATATTGGAAGCTGCCCCCCGCTCGTTCATGTTTTCTACACCAGCTCCCACCGTGGTAGTCGGCCTTGGCCTCGCTCCACAGGAAGTTCCCCTTACCATACCTCCCGATAGTTGGGTTTCGGTCCTGGCGACTGAGCAAGTGAAGGGATCGTGGCCGCCAGGATCCGGCCTATCATCGTGATCATCATCATCGCCACCATCCATGGCATAGCGGCCTCGCTTCCCCGTTGTCACCGTCCAACTCTTCCGCTAAGTCTAGCCACGGTGCGGTCTCGCTACACCAACGACGAAGTGTGCGCCACCGGCGATTCTGCATTAAGTCACTCAGAATCTGCAAAACAACGGAGAATGAATGGCATAATTGCTTGCATATGCAAAGCTGGAAGGTGGGGAAATGGAAGTGCTTTGTACACGCTAACGCACTAGCCTGTTCGGGGGCGTTGAACACTTCTAGCCGTGGGTTCCATTGAACTCCTGACCGGAACTTAGCCTGCAGATACTTAATGTCCCGCACCCATGTCCTTATTACTTTGAGCCGGTGCTGCATCTGTTTGATTGTGAATGGAAAGGCCGTGCATGATAGAAGTCATGCTCTGTGTATCTTCGGCCAGGCAGGGCTGTTCTCAGCTAGAGTCTCGGAAGTGTTGCGTCGATGTTGAACCAAGAGATATAAGAAGTCAACTGTTAGGGCATCGTTCCATGCAGCACGGTTGCCTCCACTCGTCGACACACTGTTACTGCCAACACATTCGTCATACTCGTCGTCGTCGTCCGATGCTCCCGCCACGTTGCCATTCGGCCCTCCGCCTACAATAGGATTTTGATGTGGTTGCGTCTGTGGGTTAACTGTGCGTGGAGGTAGGTTGCCTGATACGGCTTCCCGCTCCCTCCGCGGCACGAAACTGAATGCATACCCAGGAGTTTCGTTACTGCCACGCGTCGTGTTGGTATTGTTGGGTGTGGGGGTATGCGATGGACCGCGCCCTGAAGCTTGTAACGAGAGCTCGTCGATACGCTGCAACACCTCAGGGGGAATCATTCTGCCTAGTAACGTTTGGGGGTTGCGGAGGGGGTGGGGAAAGGCTCCTAAATGACACCTTGTCAAGTGTGGCCTTTCTGTTGGCTCAACACACCTCGTACCAGACCCCTCTCATGAATCCGCCCATATTGGTTTCATGCATGCAGCAACGCGGTGTAGGCTCCAGTCCCTTAATTGCCTTGGTGTCCTCCATCCTCCATTTCCCGATTAGCTTGCCACCAATCCCTTGTTAACCATTAGGAGAGGTTTCCTATTGACGTGGCATACCAATACATATGACCACCTTACTTTCTCTCACTATAATACGCATGTCTCATCACTCTAGGTGTACGAACCTGGCAAATTGGCAACAAACACACAGAGCTGTCTTTCCCCGTGGTGTAACCACCTTTTCACTGCTGAAACGGAAGCAGGACAGTCGACCTATCTCACTTGTTGATAAATTCACAATATGGACTGTGTAAGCTAACCGGTTCTGACCGTATGTCGTCACTTAGCGCTACAGGGTATTGAATGTGTTATGAATTATAACTCAGAGTATAGCCCAGAATACTATAGGGGAACGTGATTCCAGCGTTCCATAATAATGAGGCCTAGGCAATATACAGGTGTGTTGACCAGGGTTGAATGTCGAGGGTTAGACCAGTCAAGGGCTCGGAAGTCCCGAGGGTGACGGGGTCAAATTGGGTTCGGGGCGACTCGGGATGAGGCTGGGGCCAAAAAGGTCGACGGGGCTGGTTTATTGCGAGAACCAAGAGCCGAGCCTGCGGAACCGAGAGGTTCGCGTGTACTCGCTGTGGCGAGCCCTAGTAAGGAATCGCAATTCCTTACAATCTCCCACCTTCTAAAAGAAGGCACTCCCTTTATCGAGGCCGAACAGTCATTACAAGTTATCCCCGATGTGACTGGAAGTCTTCAGCCCTGTGACGAGCGTAATGATTACGCCGGTCTGACGAGGTCTTGAGGTCAAACTGAAATCAAGGGCTAGAAAGTGTCGAAATGATCGTGGTCGATCCGGATCGTCGAATCTTGATGAGCGTAATGATGACAAGACTTCATGAGGTTAAACTCCATCCAACGGCTGAGACATGTCGCAACAATCGTAATCGATTTGAGTCGTTGAAGATTATCGACTGCCTCAACTGACCGAACGGGCAATAGCGAAAACTCCCAAGTGACGAAATGATGAAGATGGATGATGCTGTTGAATAGTTAACTGTCGCGTGGGCATGTAATGATGACGCGTTGGAGTATGATCATGATGACTGCCGAATGACGTGGTAGTCGGAAGACAAAGAGTCGTTCATCAACACGCGAGGTCGTTCGTGTCACGTGCGAGATCACGCGTCCGTGTCCCACGAAATCCAGCGAACTCCATCAACGAAGTGACGAAATCAGGTGCAGAAGCGTAACGATGGCGAATGTCGGTCGAAAGTGGATAATGGAACGCGCCGAGGGGTCAGACGAAAATTGCAGCACAGCTGCCCTTCTCCCCTCTCCAAGAAGAAACAGCTCCCAATTTCCCAGGTAGAACCCCAGGACACCCAATGCTCTAGGGTAGTCGAAAGAATCCCACGATGCTGCTTAAAAGTCTCAAACTCAGCTTCAAAGATGTCGTTGAAATATATCCCAGCCATTAAAAACGTGAATTATGAGGGCTCCAAAATCCACTCCAGGTAAATTGTCTTCAGGGTAAACCACGTCGAAGGTCCGGAAATTCCACAACTACTGCTCCAGGAGACTCCCACATGAACTCAAAAAATATTCAGAAGTCAAACATTGCTTGCGAGCTGGCTTCATCACAGCTTCACAGTACTGCTGCCAATTGTTCTCTAAATATGATACTGATTTTTTTATTTTATTTTTTGATTTTTTTTCGGATCACGAGTCGGGGTCATGTTGACACTATCAGGCGAATTAGGCGAATTGATGCTGGAGTCGGTAGCGAGTTGTGGCGAGAGGAATACAATGATGGCGATGACCTGTAACATGTACTGAACCACTCTAGTGAAAAACCTCGAACGGAACCCAGGGTTGAATGCCGCCAGATGCATCAGCTACTTTGTCCGTACACACCGAAATTTTCGGGAAGAACCAAAACTGCTGCTGCACTTCTCCTCCTCCATGCACCCAAAATATTCCGAGAATATCGATCGATGTCGCTCGTACCCCTGAAGATAGCGGGCACAACTCCAGGTGTAAAACCTTGAACTACTCCAGCGAAAATGTCGAAACCTCACGGTATTCAGCAGATACAGCCACTCCGCTTCACAGCTACCTGTAAAATGCTAGGTTTCGCAGCGTCTATTAGCAGCGCCCCCACGGTTTCTCTACTAGCTGCACGCATGAACAACACCCTTTATATTATGGAACACCGAGGTCCACCGCCTCGGCATGATGTTTTGGCCGCCGATCGAGGTCAACGCGCATCATACGACGTCGATCTCCGCCCAGCTGTTACCCAACTCTAAAATTCTCTGGTACCCCTGCCAGCAGGCCGTGCAGATGTTCACCCATCTCGTGGCTGCTGCAGGTTACCCAAAATCGCTTCGCTACTGCTTAGCTAACTAGGAGAATCCGCAGAGATAGGAGTGTGCACGCTTCTAGTCAGAGGAGCTTTAGCGAGCTCGCCTACTGACCACTGGACAGCTCCCTCCTCCGTCGGAAACCCGTCAAACTACACCCGCAAAAGTCAGAACCTCCTTCAGCTGCTCCAGGTAAAAACCCTCAGCTCCTCCACAACAATAACTCCTAAAATTTTGGGGACACTCCATCAGCACAGTGTAGTTCGCAGGTTCACCCCCCTTATTCAGCCAAGAGCCGTCGATTAATAAGTCGACACTGCTACTTGGTGGGAATGGTGATTTCCGGGCAACGTAGCTGAGCGAGTAGCAACCTGAACGCTGCTAACCCATCTGCTCCTGTACTCCCGTCGTTCTTCTCCCACTGCTTCAGCTCCTGACAGTTAACACATTCGGTGACTGGTGGAAAAACACTTAATGCACACCCAAGGGCGGTTGCCTCCGTTTCCGTTGATCGTGAGGGGTATGAATCACTGGTCCACGAAAAATGCCTCCCCACGCGGATAGTCGCCCTCGCTGAGTACACTCACTCCAGCACAGCGTCATCACCTCCAGATGGTCGTCGTGGTGATTAGCGCTGAGGTCGTTAATCCCAGCTGCTCCCACACAACTGCACACCCACACGTCTTCGTGCGATCGTGTCGTTCCGAAATTGTCGGATCCGCCCATTGCCGGAATAGTGTTGAAGTCCCGTCCATCGCCTGCAACTAGACTGCCGGAAACGCCGGGATCCGCGACACAGCTATAGTTCACCCTGCCGCTGCATGGCGTGCCAGACGTACATCGCCGTACATCCCGCCATTTTCGTCACCCCGCGCGTTCATGACGACCAACTCCCGGCCGCGTGAGGACGCACGTGCACTTGTCTTCTCCTGATGAAGCCTTCGCTTTTTTAGGAAGCCAATCCTAAGAATCCGTCCGAACACCCGAAAATTACAAAAGCTCTAACGAACGTACCCGAAAAGCACTGCGAAAACGTCGCCATCTCTTCGACGGAAAATAATTCCATCTACGACCAGGGAATGGGAGGACCGGCCAATCCCAGCCGTCCATCGGACAGGATCTGACGGCATCGGCAACGCCCGCGCAATTAATCTCCGTGACGTCCGCTCGCCATCAGTATCCTTCCGCCCCCTTTTCCGATAGGGTATGCTCCCCTACCGGAAGCCTAATGGGCAAGAACGTAGCTCTGATACGAATTATAACTCAGAGTATAGCTCAGAATACTATAGGGGAACGTGATTCCATCGTTCCATAATGATGAGGCCTAGGCAATATATAGGTGTGTTGACCAAGGTTGAATGTCGAGGGTCAGACCACTCTAGGGCTCGGAAGTCCCGAGGTTGACGGGGTCAAATTGAGTTCGGGGCGACTCGGGATGAGGCTGGGGCCGAAAAAGTCGACAGGGCTGGTTTGGCGCGAGAACCAAGGGCCGAGCCTGCGGAACCGAGAGGTTCGCGTGTACTTGCTGTGGCGAGCCCTAGTAACGAATCGCAATTCCTTACAGAATGAGTGCGATAGCGGAAATAGCAGTTCTAGTCGACCGTAGCTCAAGTCTTGCAATTTTTTTGTCTAGGGCCCTGCATCTGGCTTGATATCGAAACACGACCCCAATTTTGTTTTCTTTGCGGTCAGACACAGGCTGGTAGTGGGTTTTCAACGTTTTCCGTTTCTGAAAGGCATTAGTTATTGCGTTTGGATTGCCCCACTCTTCACTATTCCCAGCTATTCTTGCAAAAAAGCTGGAAAACACATCGACCGGCGGTTAGCACGATTTCGCTCAAGTCAGCAGCTAGGTGCCCTTTCCTCATTCCGTATTCCAGCCTTCCCTATTCTGGTGATTGGTACACGCCTCTATTCCATGAGGTTTGGTGTGATTAAAAAGTTTTTTTGGCTTTAAGTCAATTCCGAGCCAGCCCTAGGAAATTGCTCGACACCATCCGGGTTCCAGAATACGGCCAACCGATCAGGGGCCATGGCTGCGTTCTGCAGGCAGAAAAGGAAAGTGCAGATTACATCAGAGCACCTTCCGAAAGCCTGATTTTTTGCTTCGGATCGAGGGTCAGCCCGCAAAATTTCGTCCAAACCTGGCACAAGATACCCAAACCTAGTTACATCAAAATGCCTGCAGAACAGGTCCATGTGTTAAAATTATATAAGTTATAATTTATATAGGCTTGGTAGGTTGTTACTGAACCTTTCTGTAGGGGGTACAAACCCCTCCTTGTACTCCCCTCTCTTCTAATCCAACATCTTTTCTCTCCTCAACTTTCCTAGCACCTAAAACCTCTCGCCATTCTCATGGCTCCTCCTAGCTCCTAGCTAAACCTTGTGCCATTCTATGGCTTCCTAGCTAAGCTAGTTTCTGACATGGTATTAGAGCAGTTCGTTCCGTGTGGGCCTGCTCCTCGCGTTTCCGCTGCGTGCTCGTTTCTCTCTCTATCTCGCGCTGCCATGGCGGCCGCGTCAAGCTGCTGTGGCCGCGTCGTCGTGCCGCGGCGCCGCTGTCGACGTCCATGGCGCCCGCGTCCAGCTGCTGTGGCCGCGCCGTCGTGCCGCAGCTCCGCCGTCGCGTCAAGTTGCTGTCGCGACGTGACGGCGCCGTCACGCTGCCGCGGCGTCTACGCGACAGCGCGCAGTCGGCGTACCAGCGACGTCGTGCTGCCGTCGCAGCGTCGACGCCCCGCTGCGGCATCGACGCCGCTCCATGACGGCGTCGTCGGGCTGCAGCCGGCCGCGTGACGCTTGTGGCGCCGCTAGACCGGCCGCCCGCATGTCAGCCTGTGGCGCCGCCCCCCCCCCCCACCCCCCTCCTTCCCCTGCGCCCTCTTCCATTCCGCAGACGATGGCTGACTCCCGCCGGCCGTCCCACAGTCGCGGGGCCAGGCCACGTCACCGAGAGGTGCGGGTGCCGCCGCCGCTGCCGCTGTTGTCGAAGCCGCCGCCGCCGCCGCTGTCGCCGCTTGCGTCGGGGCCACGCAGCCGCACGCCGCCGCCGCCGCCGCTGTCGACACTGCCGCCACTGCCGCCGTCGCCGCCGCAGCCCCTGCGGTCGACGTCGCCGCCTCACGCGCCGTGGGGTCGACCGACCTAGAGTCGCTGTCACTGTGGCTGGAATGGGGGTGCTAGGTTAGGGGGTGTGGGTGTGTGTGGGTGTGTGACTACCAAGCCTAGGGGGTGTGTTAAAATTATATAAGTTATAATTTATATAGGCTTGGTAGGTTGTTACTGAACCTTTCTGTAGGGGGTACAAACCCCTCCTTGTACTCCCCTCTCTTCTAATCCAACATCTTTTCTCTCCTCAACTTTCCTAGCACCTAAAACCTCTCGCCATTCTCATGGCTCCTCCTAGCTCCTAGCTAAACCTTGTGCCATTCTATGGCTTCCTAGCTAAGCTAGTTTCTGACACCATGTACAGATGACATCTACGTCAGGGAAACACCCTCCTCGCTTCCCTCCCTGGCAAATTTGACGCAAAGGTGACGCAATGCTGACGTTCGCTAAATCGAGGAGTTCAGCTTGCGTGTGGCGTTACATCAGCCTCAATTTGGCTCCTCTCTCCTTTCGCTCGCGCTTTCCACAGTTAGGCGCGTTGCTTCCAAGCGAGGTTTGGAAAGTGCACCTGGTTTGAGTGGTAACCAGTGCTCTCGAAGTCGCTTTAGGAGCTTCCTCAATGTCGACGTCGACGTCGACGTCAAATGCCTGTAGAACACAGCCCATATTTGGCTGGCTACAACGCCACACCACACCAATGTTCAATGCTGGCACGGCATGACATGAGATGCAAAGACGACTGTCCCTGTTCATTGCTTCGGCCGACCACCACCAGCACAGCACATCACCCCACCACACACCACAGCACAGAACAAAATGAGCCGAACCGGACCGAACTGAATCGATCCGAAACCATTTTAATATTTCTGATACCACTCTCTAAACCCAGACCACCTCACTACCACCAATCCTGCACAGCAAGGCAATCGGTGCTTGTGATTCATCCCTGGCAATCTCATTTCCCCCACCACCCCCAACCCCGCCTTGATCTGCCTTGGATCGACATTCTGCTCGGTCTCCGGCTGTGCGACGTTCGTCCCAGAGGTAATTTATGGGACATCACTAAATGTAGAATAAAGATCGGCATTTGTGCGTAGACCGTGACTTCAATTTCCGTCGCTCCAAGTACTGGTTAACTACATTCCGCCCAAAAATCTACCAAATTCTACCCAGAAGTCTACCAGAATCTACCAAAAATTATACCCTTTCCCCACTGTCAGCCGCACCAGTACCTTCTCGTCGCGACCCCTTCCTCTCATCGCTGGTTTCCATTCTCATCGCGTCCCGAGCAGTGCGCATCGGCCATAACCACCCTCGTCAAAGAGATATAAAGCGCATCCTCGTTAGAAGCTCGTCAGCATGTGGCGATTAAAGCACATGATGGGGCTGGAGGGACACCAGGGGCCCGGCGGCAGCCAGACCGCTGGCCCGCTGGAAGGCAAGACAGTGGAGGTGGGTCGCGTTCAGGTGCAGGTTCGCTCCACCATCGCTCAGGGCGGCTTCGCCTTCGTCTACCTCGCCCGCTGCTCGCACTCGGGCCGCGCGTACGCGTTAAAGCACATCGTCTGCAGCGATCCCGATACCATGGAGCAGGTCCAGCGCGAGGTGTCCGTTCTCATGGCGTTAAGAGGCCACCCCAATATAGTCACACTCCACGCGCACGCGCTCCTGGATTCCGCCGGATCCGCCGGATTAGGGCCTGGCGGAGCCGCGGCTGTTGGCGCTGGAGGGATGGGGCACGGCGGAGCGAGTTTGGGTGGGCTAGGCGGTGGTGGTGTTGGTGGTGGTGCGATGGGCGGGACTGGTCGCAAGGAGGTTTTTCTATTAATGGAGCATTGCGAGAGGACGCTCGTGGATGTCATGGCGGCCCGGGGCGCGACGCCGTTCGACGAGAAGGCGCTGCTGCTCACGTTCCGCGACGTGTGCAACGCCGTGTTCGCCATGCACTGCCAGCACCCGCCCATCGCGCACAGGTCCGTCCGCTTCCCCGTCAGTTCCCCGTCAGTTCCCCGTTATCGTCCCTCCTCGCCTCCCCATTAACCCTCACCACTTGCCCCTCCGCCTTCCCCAAATCTACTTCCGCCACCCCCCCTCACGCCTCTCCTACGCCTTCCCCTTCCCCGCGCATCCTCCCCTCTCTCTTCCCCCCACACCCCCCCAACACCACTCCTCCCTCACCCCCCCCTCCCCCCCCCACGCCTTCCTCCCCCAGGGACCTCAACGCGGAGAACGTGCTGCAGTGCGGCGATGTTTGACGTGCGAAACTTCTAAGCGTTCCAAATTCTCCCTTCCCCCCCCCCCCCCCCCCCCCGCCTCGCGCCCCCCAGGGACCTGAAGGCGGAGAACATGCTGCAGTGCGGGGACGGGTCGTGGCGGCTGTGCGACTTCGGCAGCACGAGCACGCGGCACCGGCGGATCGAGCGCGCGGAGGACATGGGGCTCGAGGAGGACGTGATCCGGCGCAACACCACCCCCGCTTACCGCGCGCCTGAGGTGGGTGGAGAGAGGGAGTGGGGGGAAGAGGGGGAAGTGGAGAGAGCTCGCGGAGGACATGGGGCTCGAGGAGGACGTCATCCGGCGCAACACCACGCCGGCCTACCGCGCGCCTGAGGTAGGGGAGAGGGGGGGGGGGAGATCGGGGGGGAGGGGGGCGGGGAGAAGGATGGGAGAGGGGGGGGGAGCGCGCGCGGAGGACATGGGGCTCGAAAGAGGACGTGATCCAGCGCAACACCATCCCCGCCTACCGCGCCCCCGAGGAAGGGGGAGAGAGGGGAGGGGGGAGGGGAGAGGGGAGAGTATGGGGAGAGGGACGGGAGAGGGAGGGGAGACGGAGGGAAGTGGGTGCAGAGAAGGAGGGGAGAGAGGTGGGGAGAGGGAGAGGAGACAGGAAGGGGAGTTTGGGGGAGGTTGGGGGAGGTTGGGGGGGTTTAGCGAGGAAGTGGGAAGGAAGGGTAGAGAAAGGGCGTTGTGTGGTGTAGGCGAGATAAGTTAAACAGTGACGAGATCACAAATCTATAAGTCCACCCTGTCCTTTCACTCTCATACACACACGCACACACACCCAGACACACCCATCCCAACCCCTCCCCCAAACACACACGTACACCCATGCGGACATTTACCGACCCTTGTCCGATGTGTGTTGTGTCGCCCCTTTGATTCCCTTCCCCGTGTTGTGCATTCATGAGTTTTTTTTTAGGCGCCTCAAAAATTCCCCGTGTTGTGCATTCATTGGTTTTTACCCACCCCCATCCTGCCCTGTCAACAGTTGTGGGACCTCTTTCAAAAGGAGATGCTTAGTGAGAAGGTCGACATATGGGTACGCTCAACTCAACTCAAATCTCGGCCATTCCACTCCCCCCTCTTCGCCGTGCCTCCACCTCTCCTTCCCCGTCACTTTTTCACCCCTGGCTCTTGCTCTGTCATCCCCCCCTCCCCCCCCCCCCCACGCGCCCTGTTTTCTCCTGCAAAAAGTTGCTCCTTGTGCAAGAAAAACGCAAGACGCTCCAAATGCTTTCATGCGCATCCTCCTGCTCTATTTCTCCTTTCCCCGCTCATCCGCGCATCTCCCAACCCCTCCTCCTCCCTCACACTCACCAAATCTTCACCCTTCGCCCTTCACCCTTCACCCTTCTTCACCACCCTTCGCCCTTGGCCCGTGGCCCGTCGCCTCCAGGCCCTGGGGTGTCTGCTGTACCGCATGGCGTACTTCCGGTCAGCGTTTGACGGCGAGTCCAAGCTGCAGGTGCTCAACGGCCGCTACTCCATCCCCGACGCCCCGCGCTACTCCGCCGCCGTGCCCGCGCTCGTACGGGACATGCTCGCCATGCAGCCAGACCGCCGCCCAGACGTGCTGCAGGTAGGGCGTGTGTGATGGAATGTAAGAGGCGAAAGGGAGAAGGGGGGAGATGTTGGGTGTGCTCTCTCGCTCGTACGGGACATGCTCGCCATGCAGCCAGACCGCCGCCCAGACGTGCTGCAGGTGGGTGATGGGTCAATGCTGAGAGGGGAGGGGCGTGCCAGCCCTCGTCCGCAACATGTTGGGCATGCAGTTGGGCGGTCGGCTAGATGTGCTTTAGCAGGTGGGTGATGGGTGGTGAGGTGACATGCAAGTCAGCTCAGAGGTGAGTTCTGGTGCAGGTGGGTGATGGGTGATGAGAGGGGAAGGTCATGCAGCCAGATTCTCATCTGGTCGTGCCTGATGGACGGCCAGATATGCTCCAGCAGGTGGGTGATGGATGCTGAGAAGGTGTCGGAGAGAGTGGCGGGTGTGTGTGGTGCTACTGACATGACATCCTCTCATTTCCACGCTCCTCATCTCCCCTTTGCCTTCTTCTCTTCCTGCTGATCCCCCGGAAAGCATTTCCGGCCCGACATCCTACGCTCAACCCCTGTCTCATCACCCTCATCCCCTTTCTCGCTCCTGATTTCCAATTTGCTTGTTGTCAAATTGCCTGTCTTCGTCTCTGTTACACCAGGTATGGCGCCGTGTGAACGAGCTATTGCCGCCAGAGATGCGCAAAGCCAGCCCTGATTGGCCACCACTAACGCCCAAGCCCTCCTCATCTCCTGCTGCTTCTGCTACTGGACGTAGGCCCTCCTCCCCCTCGCCACAGCACCTGCAGCTGCAGCAGCAGCGAGACTCAGCACCACACAGAAATACAGCTCCTGGTGCCACCTCTGCAGCACCACCGGCTGCTGCTGCGACTGCAGGAGCAGGAGGAGCAGCAGGGTCGTTTTGGGCGAACTTTGACTCGTTCCCAGCAACCCAGACAGCAGCTTCTAGTAGCGCTGCTGCCCCTGCGCCTCCTGCTGCTGCCTCTGCGCCTCCTGCTGCTGCCTCTGCGCCTCCTGCTGCTGCCTCTGCTACTTCCACCCCTGCAGCTGCTTCTGCTGCTGCTGCTGCTGGTTCTGGTACCAATAAGCCAGCAGCTGCTGCTGCTGCAGCTGGCAGCAGGCCATCGTCTGCCAGTGTATCGGCCAGCGCTGCAGAGAGAGTGGTTGAGAGGCGGGCAGAGGAGGAGAGGAGAGGCAGCTCTGCTGACGGCGCAGGCGCAGGAGTGGGTATGGGTTCGGATAGTGGTGCGGCAAGAAAGGCAGGCTCGTCACCATCAGCATCACCATCGCCACCGCGATCTGGATCGCGACTGCCATTGGTGGCGGATGAGGTGGAGCGGCTGAGAGGCGAGCTGCAGAGGGTGCTGCAGGAGAGGGACGAGCTACGGGTAACGTGCAGCAAGCTGACTCTGGTCGTGCAGACGCAGCAGGCGGATATTGCGGCTCTACAGGCTGCGCTGGTGCAGCAGCAGCAGCTGGGGCAGGGTGGTGCTGGCCGGGGCAGCAATGGCGATAGCCACGCCGGTAGTGCTGCTCGTGGCGTTGGTGGCGGTTCAGGGGGGGAGAGGAACGGGGGTGATTACAGGGGTGATGGGCGGAGGAGCCAGAGTCAAACAAATGAGCGAGAGAGGAAGGGGGCGGATATGGGTGCGACCAGGCAAGAGAAGAGCGAGGAAGAAGAGACTCCCAGGTTAATCGTGAGAGGCGAGGGGGAGAGAGAGCAGGAGGAGGAGGCAGAGAAGGTGATCAATTTGAGGTTTGAGGATATCGGGAGCCCTGTGCCCGTGTCATATGAGTCCCTCAAGGGGGGTGGTGGACACAGAGGGCACAATAGCAACAGCAGCAACAATACCACCACCAGCAGCAGCAGCAGCAGCAGCTACAGAGACAACGATAACAGCAGCACTTGGAGAAGGGCTTCAGCAGCATCAGGTGCATCTGGTGCAGCCTCCAGAGCTGCTGGCTTGCAAGCAAAAGCAGCAGGGGAGGCAGCTCACCGCCGCAACTCCTCACCGGCACACAACACTCAGCGATCCTCCTCCCCTCCCAAATCCCACTTGCAGCAGCCACAGCACCAGCACCAGCACCAGCACCAGCATCGACAGCAGCAGCAGCAGCAGCAGCAGCAGGAGAAGGAGCAGGGGTATTGGCCAGCCCATGGCAGCGTATCCTCTTCTGCCCTCCCTTCTACTGGTGTCCCTGCCACAGCAGACCCAGGAGGAGCCTTCGCTACTGCATCTGCTAGTTACAGCAGCAGCGGCGGCAGCGGTAGAGGCAGTGTGACCAGGCCTCGTTCCCCTCTCCAACAGGAGCAGACTGAAGGTTCTAACAATGCTCCGGGCAGCGCTCCGGGCAGTTGGAAGGAATCGGCTGCAGCTGGTTTTGGTGCTGGGCCTGCTGCTGCTGCTGCTGCTGCTGCTGGTGCTGGTGCCTTGTATGGTGGCCACGGGTGGGAATCGTTTGGTGGTGCCTCCGCTGGTACTGGTACTGCTGGTGCGTTCTCTGCGTCTGGCTTTGAGGCCTCTCAACCCCAGCAGCAGCAGCAGCAGCAGCAGTACACATCTGTTGCAGCGTCAGCACCGGGCTTTCACCAGCCCTCTGGCTGGGCTGCCTTCTAGCCAAGCACGCTCCTGACTTCACTTCTCAGCCATGGAACGAGAAGGATACATGGCTAGCGTAGTGCTCTCTTGCCTTGGGCTGTAGATCAAGCCAGGCCCTTGCTCCTCGGTAGCTTGAGATATGCTGGACTATACCTTTCGTAGGTCACGCCTATGCCCTCTCTGCCTGCCACCTTGGTTTGAAATACTCCACCTTGTGGTATATTTCATACTTAGCATTTCTGTAAGTCGTTTATCGTTAGATAATGTCGAATCCTACTGTAGAAGATAAGTCCGTAGGATGATGTCAGCAAATAGCGCTCGTCATAGGACAGTCATTTCAGTCACACGAATAGTCACACCTCTTCATTATCATCTAGGGCGCATAGTGCGATAGTGACTAACAGGTGCATTAGCGAATAGGTACTTTCCTAGAGCTATGATTCTTTGTTGTCCTTTTTATTATTAACCTTGAAATTTCAATTTCAGAACTTTGAGACTTAAAACCACAAGCTAAAATAGCAAAGGGGGGGGCTTCAAGTGCGCCG
Organism: Closterium sp. NIES-67; assembly: GCA_027943415.1. Lineage (NCBI taxonomy): Eukaryota > Viridiplantae > Streptophyta > Zygnematophyceae > Desmidiales > Closteriaceae > Closterium > Closterium sp. NIES-67. The sequence goes on from BQMB01002129.1 coordinate 114,550, forward strand.
CTCTTGAAAGTGGGGGCACTTGGAAAAACTGGGGTGCTACTGCGAAACTGCCATAAGAAGTTTGGGGCAGACGGGCAGATTTGAACCACAAAATGTTTAGCACCTACTGGGGGTTGGGGCGATATTGAAACGCGTGCGACGAGGTGGTGAAGCCATGTGCGACATACCAAAATTCCCGCCAAAATGGCGAGAGTGGAACTCGATTGAAGCCGGGGCTTGTTTAGGGTCGACCCTGTCCCAGGCCAAGTTTCGTGAGTTAGCAAAACTCAGACGAAACATGCATAGAGAGGGGACTACCTGCGTCAACATGCGTGACGCGAGAACGGGGTTCCGAACAGATTGACTTCAGAAGGTCTTGTGGAACCTCGAGACTCATTTGCAAATAACATTGGTCTGGAACTCGTACACTATGTAATAGCATGTACCTGAAACGTTATAAATAGCATAGAACAGTATCAACATCACAATGTAATATGCAAAATGCATTTTGCACCTCTGTGGTTTAGAGAAACAATGCGAAGTTTTATTGGAAAATTAGGCCACGAAAATATGTGATTGCAGCGAACAATACCCCTACCTGCATCATTCGCATATGTTGAAATGGCAGCACGGGCAGAATTCCCGGCACCAGTGGCAGTAGAGATAATTGCAGCATTGGCGGTAGTGCTGGCATAGAGGGACATAAGTGAAAGGGGTAGCGGATGGAGGAAAAGCTTGACAGGGTGGGAGAAAGGGGAGGGATGATGGGGGAAAGGATGGGAGATGGGAGCGAGGTAGGGAAAGGAATCATTGCCTCGACCACAAGGGGATACGGCACAGGAGAGAGCCGGGGTACATCAGAGGGGGGGGGGACAGCAGAGAGGGGGGGACCAAAGAGAGGGGGGGGGCAGCAGAGAGCAGGGGGATAGCAGAGACCTGGCAGGCAGCAGAGAGGCGGGGGACAGCAGAGAGCGGGCGGGCAGCAGAGAGCAGGGGGACAGCAGAGAGCGGGCGGGCAGCAGAGTGCGGGTGGGCAGCAGAGAGCAGGGGGGACAGCAGATAGCGGGAGAGCAGCAGAGAGCAGGGGGACAGCAGAGAGCGGGCGGGCAGCAGAGTGCAGGCGGGCAGCAGAGATCAGGGGGGACAGCAGAGAGTGGGCGGGCAGCAGAGAGCAGGGGGCCAGCAGAGAGGGGGCGGGCAGCAGAGAGCAGGGAGGGCAGCAGAGAGCAGGGGGACAGCAGAGAGCGGGCGGGCAGCAGAGAGCAAGGGGGGCAACAGAGAGCGGGGGGGGAGCAGAGAGCAGGGGGGTCAGCAGATAGGGGGGGGGCAGCAGAGAGCGCGGGGACAGCAGAGAGGGTGGGGACAGCAGAGAGGGTGTGGACAGCAGAGAGTGGGGGGATAGCAGAGAGCAGGCGGACAGCAGGGAGCAGGGGAACAGCAGAGAGCGGGAGGAATGGAGGGACAGGAGAGAGTGAAGGAAATGGGAGTGAGGGACAGGTGAGAGTTCGGATAAAAGGGGGAAGGGGGGTGGGTTTTGGGATGGAAAAGTCGGTCAAAAGAACCACATGCCAACCAAATTTGAGGCAAGAGGCAGGGAAACAGGAGGTGATGCCACGTGGGATGGGCAGGCGTCCTTGGGGCGTGAGGTGACAGGTGTTGCTGCGGCCAAGCCTCGGAAACGAGCTCAGCCTGCAGCAGCAGCAGCAGCAGCAGCAGCAGCAGCAGCAGCAGCAGCAGCAGCGGCAGCGGCAGCAGTGACCTGCAGGGAGGTGCCATCTGGGCAGGGCGTACCTGTGAGGGAGGAGGCACAAGGTGAAGGCCCAAAGGGTGTGGGGCAGATGGGGAGCAGAGGTAGTGCGTGTGACAGGGAGGGTGTCGGTGGGGGGGGATGGGGAGGGGTATAGCTGAGTGTGAATGGCAGTTTGGGACGCCCCTGCAATCTGGTTTTGGGCATCATAGGCTTCAAATCCAGTGGGCACGTCTCCCAGCCCTCTCATTTCCCCTTCTCATCACCCTCTCCTCGGCCTCTCCTCGCCCTCTCACCCCGCCTCTCCTCAGCCTCTCATCCGCCTCTCCCCGCCCTCTCATCCGCCTTCCCTCACCCTCTCCCACACCTCTCCTCGCCCTCGGTTACCCCTCTGCCACTTGCCCTCTCCCCCCTTCCTCTCGCCCTCCGATCTGACATGGGAATCTGACATGGGAATCTGCCTCTCGCCTTCCATCCCCCTCTCCCCGCCATCCTTTCCCCCTCTCCCCGCCATCCTTTCCCCCTCTCCCTGGCGTCCTTTCCTCTTCTCCCCGCCGTCCTTTCCCCCTCTCCCCGCCATCCTTTCCCCCTCTCCCTGCCATCCTTTCCCCCTCTCCCTGCCAACCTTTCCCCCTCTCCCCGCCATCCTTTCCCCCCTCCCCGCCCTCCTTTCCCCCTCTCCATGCCATCCTTTCCCCCTCTCCCTGCCATCCTTTCCCCCCTCCCTGCCATCCTTTCCCCCCCTCCCCGCCATCCTTTCCCCCTCTCCCCGCCATCCTTTCCCCTCCTCCCCGCCATCCGTCCCCCTCTCCTCGCCATCCGTCCCCCTCTCCTCGCCATCCGTCCCCCTCTCCTCGCCATCCGTCCCCCTCTCCTCGCCATCCGTCCCTCTCCTCGCCATCCGTCCCCCTCTCCTCGCCATCCGTCCCCCTCTCCTCGCCATCCGTCCCCCTCTCCTCGCCATCCGTTCCCCCTCTCCGCGATTTCCGTTCCCCGTCTCGTCACCATCCGTCCCGCCTCTTCTCGCCACGTGTCTTCCTAAAGTCACCATCCGTTCCCCCTCTTCTCGCCACGTGTTCCCCCTCTCCTTGCTACGCGTTCCCCCGATCTCCTCGCTATCCGTGGCCCAATCCCCTCGCGGGAGTGCCATTTAATCTCTGGCTATATACTTCCGCTAGAGTCGCGGGGCCTAATGGCGGGTCTTATAACAGTTTTGGTACGCAAACTTAGGCGGGCACTATGTCTTGTACGACGATCTTAGCTCGTCCCACGGTGCACGCCGGTATTACGCCCAAGATATCATTTTCTACAGGATAAAAAACCTCCCCATCGTAGTGCTGGGAGTTGGTCGTCGATGGGCGGGCGGTTTTCTTTTTTTGTCCTGTTCTGTGGCAGCTATGGCTTCCTAAGCTTGACTGACTACGACATAATCTCCTCCTTTGAATCGTGAAGCACACCCATGGAGCTCTTGAACGACGGGTTCGAGGGTGGTAGTCGCATTCGACAAATTGTGCGACTTCCACACAGATCGCACCGTGTTCCGCCGAAGTCGTGGACCAGTTTGGTGCGTCGGGTGGCCCTTCGCTACGTTTCAAACTGTTGCAACACGTTTTTTTCCGTTTCGTTTGGTGTGTCGTGCTCGAGTCTGGGTCGTTTATTCTGACCCCCAAAAAACTCAGTTTTCAAGAGCGCCCAGCGTGTGCTTTTATAGCCTGTGGTTTTAACTTCTGCAGAAATATATACTCAGGTTCATTCTTACAAGACTTCCGCTGTCTTACTAGTCTACTGTTCCAGCAAAGTTCCTAAACTAACACTTGAGGTTTTCCAAGTGTTCGTGTTTTCATATTTTATACTTAGTCTTCTGCAACACCTGTCAATTTATTACATGGTATGAGAGCTATCTGGAATTAAGACTACTGTCAACAATGAATGGTTCATCACCAGCACCGTCTGCCGGATCAACTTCCGGAACTACTGGAGTACATGTCTCCACGACTGTCACTGGTCTCTCAGCCTCTGGACCGTTTCCACCGGCTTATGCGCATATCGATATGCAGCAGCAGCAGCAGCATCAGAATCCATATTCTGTCAGTACTCCAGGGATGTCATCAACTGCCCCTGCAGCACAACAACAAGCAGCAGCACAACAACAAGCATCAGTACAGCAACAGGTATCAACACAACCACCGTTTTCAACTCAGTCTATATCTTCTGTGTTTAGTGGAATGAGCCTTGACGGCTCAAGTTATATGCATGGAGCCTCAGCTCCAAGTAGTGGTTCATTCGCTTTCTCACCTTTTTATGCAGCAGCCGCAGTCACAACATCAGCAGCAGCATCCCTTTTACATCTTTGGTCGTTCCCCTGCTCAGCAACAGCAACAGCAACAACAGCTACAACAGTTTCAGCAACAGCAACAACAGCAACAACAACAACAGCAACAGCAACAGCCACAACAACCGGGTATTATTTTTCAACCGCCAAATTTGCTTAACGGTACACAGATCAAGACAACCATACCTTTTAACGGAGTGGATTTTTACTCTTGGAGTTTCGAATTTGAGCTTCTGGCGCAGTCCGCTGGGCCATGGCCGTTCTTCACCGGCGAGTTCACATATCCTGTCGTGGGAACACAACTGGAGCAGCAGAGTTTCTTGCACGCCTCTCTCGGGGCATATACGGTTCTTGTACGGAACCTGTCGCCGAAGGAGCAACTCGGTGTCCGATCGTTTCATTCAAGGTTTACACCAACTGAAACTGCATGGAACCACTTGAAGGGGGTATACATGGAAAAAGATACAATAACAGTGAGTAAGATTCTTTCGCAGTTGACAAGTGTGCAGATGATGCCAAACGAAAACGCCATGGACTATGTCAACCCTGTTCGCACATTACGTGATCAACTGGAGAAGAGTGGGGGATACTTCCCACGTGAGATGTATCTCACAGTCCTTCTTGCTGACCTTGGACCCGAATGGCGACAGACGCGCGCCGTCCTTCGCATGAATCCAAATCTCTCCGAAGCTGAGATTTCTTCGTATCTTCAAGCCGAACAACAAGATCTGGACCTGCAGTCACAACGCAATCGGAAAAAGGGAATACACTTCAGTTTTTACTCAAATCCAGAATCGCACCACCCCCGAAGTATCCCTTATGTCACTTCTGCAAGAAACCAGGACATACTTACCAGATTTGTCGCAGTCGCCATCAAAACCGTCGCAGCACTTCACAGCCGTATCATCGCTCGCAGCAGTTACCAAAGCAACATCAGCCCACGCAGCAGTCGACGACCCAAACGCAACAGATGCCGAAAACGCCGCAGAATCCGTCGCCATCACATCATCGTCCTCCGGTCTTTGCATCTGCAACATCAGGGAAAGGGTTCTTTGGATGTGTTACCACAGTTGATGTTTCAGAAACAGATTTTGGGACACGACTTGAAGAAACCACCAGTGTTGAAGGCATTCCCTTACCTCAAGTTTACGATAACCTTGCTCGAATAATTTCAGGTCTGAATACTTGGTATCTCGACAGCTGCTGCGGTTGGCACATGTGCTCCGCTGAAACAAGCTTCATCACCAACGAGCGTCCACTTCGTCGTCCGATACCTGTCACTGTCGCAAACGGACAAACTATTATGGCACGATCTGTTGGGAGTGTCATGCTCAAATAATCGACACGGGATATTTGCTACATGTTACCAATGTTCTTATCATCGCCGGTCTTGGCTTTAATCTTCTTTCCACGGCTCAGCTCCCGGCACACAAGATCCGCACCCAGGGCAGTTGTGAAACGATGGACCAGGAGTTATGGCATAGTTCAACGAATACTTACCTTGGTCGTGCCGCTACTCAGCATGGCATGCCAATTCTTCAATTCGCGGCACAGGGAACTTCTAGAGATTCTGAACGCGTCCTTGCACTTGGTCCCTGGGATCACCCAGAAGAAACAGATTATCAGCACGTGGATATAGACTTTCGAGCAACTACTGTACCAACGACTTCTCGAACTGCAGCCACCATACTTACCGCATTGGATACCTGGGAGTTCTATACCGCCGATGAAAGCGCCACAGTGTGGCGAACGTTTTATAATACCCGTGCCGCCCTCCAAGGAACTCCAGCACCACTTTGGGGAGAAATCAGTGGACTTGCAGCTGATGAACCTGACGTCGTTGACGAAGCAGAAAAGGAAGCAGTCGCTGAGTTGCCATGTCCAACAGTAGCTGTCGCAGAAACACTTGCCACAACATCAACAGAAGCAGCATCAGAAGTTGCAATCGCAATTGCAGCAGCACCTTCAAATGTTCCGTTACCACTTACACGTTTCGTTGAAGGAGAAGTTGACAGGTCACCAGCGCTTTCTCCTTTTATAATTTCTTCTTTCTATACTAACGCCGATTTCTACCTGCGATCATCAGGACACGAAGCCACAGAGGATATATGGCATCAGCGGTCAGGACATCCATCGCAGGGGATTCTTAATCATTCAATACGAGCAGCAGTTCTGGATAAAAACAGTCTTCTTTTACCTGACGGCACGGAGATGAAGCCGTATTCCCGTCCCACGGTTTGCACCACTTGTCCGGTTGCCAACCTTACTCACGATCCATTTCCAAGTCATTTTCCTGGCTCAACACGTTATAAACTGATGCAGAAAGTCTACAGCGACATACTAAACTTACCTGAAGTAGGACCTAAAGAGGAGTAGTACGTAATAACATTCATCGAAGCATGTACACGCTACGTTTGGATAGCAAACCTTCACGCTCGATATCTCGCCTATTCCGTCTTCGTCGCATGGCTCGCCGTCGCTGAACGAGAGTCTGGCGTGAAACTGCAAGAATTCCAGAGTGATGGTGCAGAGGAGTACACCAGCAACACTTTCACAGAATACCTTCATACTCTCGGCATCAAACGGAAGCAGTCACTGCCGTATGCATACCAACAAATGGGGGTAGCAGAAAGGATGAACCAAACTCTGCAAGAGAAGATGCGTGCCCTGCTGACGCACGCAGCTCTTTCTCCTCGTTTTTGGCCGTATGCGATGGACCACGCCGTGCTGTTACACAACCTTCTTTCTTCAACATCCCTGCCCGATTTCTCTTCTCCACACCTGCAGTGGACACGTACAGTGGGAAGTACCAAACTTTTACGAGTTTTCGGGTGTGTCGTGCAGTTTCGTCCTCCAACTGCAGCACTCGGCAAATTTTTCGAACGAGCGAAATGGGGGGTACACCTGGGCATCGAAAAACAGTATCACGCATGGAAGATTTTGGATCTTCGCTCCAACCAAATCGTCCCATCATGTGATTGTCTCTTCTATGAAAGACTCACCTTGCCCATTTTTCGTGCCCACCAGGCAGCAGTTGCCAATCCCGCCAAGCTGTTCGAAGGCTCGCGTGCATTTGCAGCTGACGAAGCCGAAGCTGATGTACAGGTTGAGGATGTTTCTAAAGCTTCCGAAGCTGCCGCAACGGACATTCCCAAACCGGTCACCTCGACCGGCATACCTGAATTTATTCCTCTTGCAGATGCTGACCAGGATGATGTTCGCGAAGTTCACCTCAGTTACGAACGCGATCGCCAACAGCAGCCGATGCCCGCCGTCTCCGACAAAGCAGTTCGTGTTAAACCTGACGAAATTGGGGGGGAAGAAGGACTAGAAGAAAAATTCGCAGGTGCAAAGGAGGAACGTCCGCGTTTTACAGAAACCGGCTTACAGATACTTGGATTTGCAGTAGCAGTATAGTACAACGACAGTAAGATGCCTGAACCGAAAACAGTTCGACAAGCTCTTACGAGTCCTCACCGAGAAAAATGGCGCGAAGCCATGGACAAGGAGCTAGCAGCTCTTAAGAATTGTGGCATATGGGATTTAATACCGACTTCAGAAGTAAAAGGGAAGAAGGTACTTACCGGAAAATGGGTCTTCCGCGTCAAAACTAATGCAGACGGGTCGTTTGAGAAATTCAGGGCGCGATGGGTCGTCCGCCGGTTTGAGCAGACTTACGGCATCGACTACGAACTAACTTTTGCTCCTGTCGGTCGACATACAAGCGTGCAGATTTTACTCTGTGTCGCCGCCTGCCGTAATCTCCGACTTCGACAAATCGACGTGTCAAATGCATTTCTCTACGCGCCCGTCGACGCACTCATTCTGGTAGAGTACCCACATTCCTATGCTACTAACCCACCGAGCGTATGCCGTCTCCGAAAATCGCTATACGGCATTAAACGGGCACCACGGCTCTGGCAGCAGTACCTTCACTCACAGCTTATCACTGCCGGATTTCGTCAGCCACCGCATGACCAGGGAATGTATCTTCTGACTGACGACAGCAACTATATTTTACTCCTCGCCTACGTTGACGATATCCTCTACGTCAGTACTACCGATTCTCTTGCCGATATCTTCATACTGAAACTACAGAAAACTCTACAGCTTATCGTATCCGAAAAATTCTCATAGTTTCTTGGTCTAAACATTACCTGTTCACCGACATCTATTCATCTCACCGCTTCAAAGTACGCAGCAACGCTCGCTGCCCGCTTCAACCTCACTCCTACTGCAGTCTCTACACCGTACCGCTCACTACCGACTGACCACAAACCGAACACTGCACTGTTAAATTCAACCGGTTTACAGATCTATCAACAGCAGTTAGGCTGTTTACTCTTCGCCGCTGTCACTTGTCGTCCGATCTAGCTTACACGGCCAGTCAGCTCGCTTAGTTCCTACGCCGTCCTGAAGAGGAGCATCAGCTTGATCTTCTCCGCGCGCTTCAGTATTTCATCTCGACACCTAACGTCGGTTTAGTCTACAACGTTATCGGTTGCAAAACACTATACCTACACGGTTTCGTCGACGCCGATCACGCTGCTGACTCTACTAATCGACGGTCGCGCACTAGATTCATCTACCGGCTTCAGCCTATCGGACCCATTTCTTGGAATTCGACGAAGCAGGAGTTGATTGCTCTCTCCTCTGCTGAAGCTGAGTTCATCGCTGTCTGCACAGCAACACGTGAAGGACTTTACCTGCAGGAACTATTGGAAGAAGCGAAGTTGACGACGACTACCCAGTTTACCCTGCAGTGCGACAACCAAAGTGCAATTCGCATCGCGCACCAGCCTGGTTTCATCAACAGGACGAAACATATTTCTCTGCGTTACTTTTTCGTCAAGGATGAAGTCGAGAAGGGGAGGATGAGATTGGTCTATTGTTCAACCAACGAAATGGCTGCCGATTTCCTCACGAAGAAGCTGACACGACAGAAGTTTCAATACTGTAACAAGCTTTGCGGGATCTTCAAGACATGACTCAATCGGACTTCCAGAAATGAAGGGGAGTGTTGTGGTATATTTCATACTTAGCATTTCTGTAAGTCGTTTATCGGTAGATATTGTCGAATCCTACTGTAGAAGATAAGTCCGTAGGATGACGTCAGCAAATAGCGCTCGTCATAGGACAGTCGTTTCAGTCTAGCGAATAGTCGCACCTCTTCATTATCATCTAGGGCGCATAGCGCGATAGTGACGAACAGGTGCATTAGCGAATAGGTACTCTCCTAGAGCTATAAATCGTTGTTGTGTCCTTTTTATTATTAACCTTGAGATTTCAACTTTGAGAACTTTGAGGCTTAACTTCTGCAGAAATATATACTCAGGTTCATTCTTACAAGACTTCCGCTGTCTTACTAGTCTACCGTTCCAGCAAAGATCCTAGGCTAACACTTGAGGTTTTCCAAGTGTTCGTGTTTTCAGATATATACTTAGAGCGTGTTCCTGCGGCCTCTTCCCAGACTCGCGTCCTACAGTGTCGCGTAATTTTGACGCGAAACATTCTAGTGCGGTTCCACATGGTGTGACGCGAGATTGGGTTTGTCGAGATCCAAGGTGTGTTTTCAAATCTCGTTTCAGGCGCCAAAATTTCTGACGCGCGTGAATCAGTACAGTGCGATTTTGACGAGAGCTGATTCATTTCCGTGACCAGGGCCTCCGATATCAGGATGTTTTATCCTGAATTCCTGATTTTCAGGATGCCTGTTAGGTGCCAAACCTGAAAAATCAGTTGAAGGTCATTTTTCCCCTGTGAATTCAGTTTTAAATCGTAGTGCAACCCTGAGGATTCAGTAAAGTGTTCGTGTACCAGCCCTGAGCTGTCAGTATGCCTTCGGGGATAACCCTGATTCCTCGAATCTTGAATGCACGTGCGCCAGTAGGGTAACCCTTGCCTTGAATTTAACATTTCTGCTAAGTCCTCAAAGGTAGCAACAACCCTCCGAAAACCCCCGAAAATTGGCGAAGTCCTGAAATTTAGAGACAATCCTCGGAAACCCCCCCGCTGCTTTAAAATTTCGGCGAAGTCCTGAATGCTAGAGACAATCCTCCAAAAGTCCCCGCTAATCTGAATTTTTCGCTAAGTCCTCAATGCTTGAGACAATCCTCCCCCCGCCCCACCCCCTACTCATTAAAACTTTTCGGCTAAGTTCTCCCTGCCAGAGACATACTTCTACAACTTCTATGCAGCCCTGAAATTCTGGTTAGTCCTCATAGAATACGTAATGCCCAGGTTACGTCGAATCAAAATCTCAAGTACTGAAACTCAGGGATTATTCCTCACGTTTGGCAGAACACTTCGTGGCTAACTTTTATGAGTTTTTCAACGATCAAGATTACCATAAACAAATTTAGATGATCTTGCACATTGAATTGGGAAACACAAGAACTTGCCATAGAGTGTGCCACAGGCGAGGAATGCGCCCTCACCATCCAGCCTCGTTAAACGCCGTCATAACCGCTCGATGGAAATCGAACTGCAGTTTTTTTCACGCAACTTTTCATTTCTTGCCTTTGACTATCAGAAAGAAAATCATTGAACTAGAATGTGTGCGTACAAGGATATAAAGACTAGGGTGTTGTACCCTCTAAGGCACAATCCAGTATAGTCTATAGTAACAACCTAAGTTACATTTGACACACCCCCTAGACTATATAGGGGCAGTGCCTAACAAAGGAAGAAGCAGCTACTAGTCCAGCCTCTAAGACAAGGGTCTAAAGACCAGTCAAAAGGAGTAAAAACAAGGCAAGAGCAAGCCCAGGGCGGCACTACTAGTCCAGCCACTGGGAGAGGCCACAAGGCCAGTCAGGGTAAAATATAGATATAAAGGACAGTACAAAGTCAAGGCCCTAGCAAGCGAGAGGCTACAGGAACGAGACCCAGCTGTACACAGTGCCGCTGATGATCTTTAGGCGCAAGTGCCTTCGTAAAGATATCAGTTGTGTTGGCACCGGGGGGCAAGTGTACTACGCGCGCCTGGCGACGTTGTTGCAGCTCACGCAGGAGGAAGTACCGCAGCAGGATGTGCTTCGCTCTGCCCACGAGTCGAGGCTCCTGACACAGGAGGATCATGGCCCTGTTGTCAGCGTACAGGATCGGGGCAGAGCTAGGCCGCTCACCTAAATCAGTGAGCAAGAAGGTCAGCCAGCGGAGCTCCTGTGCCGCCATGGCACCGGCGTAGATCTCGGCCTCACACCTAGACTGTGCAACAGACGAGGAGCGGGTAGCTCTCCACGAGACGGCACCTGAACCAAGGCTGAAGTAGTAGCCCTGCGAGGACCTGAGGGTCTCGGCGTCGTCTGCCCAAGAAGCGTCTGTGTGTCCAGTAAGGACCAATCGCCTACGTCCTCCTAGCACTAACCCCATGCCCGATGTACTTGCAAGATAACGCAAAACCCTCTTAGCAGCAGACCATTGCTGAGGTCGGTGTCTGCCTGTAGCCACAAAGCAAGCCATGATGCTGAGAGGGTATGCGAGATCTGGGCGCGTACAAGTCATCAAGTACATGAGGCAACCCACCAGCTCTGCGTAAGGACCACTGGGCTCTGCTGACTCCTCAGGAACTGGAGCGGAGAGCTTGTGGTCTAGAGGCAGAGGAGTAGGCTGTGCGGAGGAGAACTGAAGGCCGAACCTCTGAAGGACCTGGCGCACCAAGTGTGACAGAGTCAAAGTGATGGTGTGGGCTGCTCTGTCCCTGGAGATCTGCAAGCCAAGGCAGTGGCGAAGTTCTCCAAGATCAGTGCAGGTGTGTCTCTTCAGCAGCTCGGCCTTCACGGAGGCCAGTGCGTCCCTGTCTGCCGTGGCGAAGACCAGGTCGTCTACGTAAACAAGGATGTAGAACGGAGTCTGGCCAGCACGAACGAAAAGCGAGGGGTCTGCAGAGGACGGAAAGAACTGCAGGTCAGCAAGCGTAGCACGTGGCGTGTCGTGCCACTCACGGGGAGCCTGCCGCAGGCCATAGATGGGGCGTCGGAGGAGCCACTGGGTCCTAAGAGGGAAGGTACCAGTGAAGCCCTGAGGGCGACACAGATAGACCTGCTCGTGTAGACTGCCCTGAAGAAACGCAGTGGAGAAGTCGAAGGAGTGAAGCTCGTCGTCACGCTGCGCTGCTACGTATAGTAGCACCCGAAGAGTAGTCATCTTCGGGGTCGGAGCGAAGGTCTGGAAAAAGTCCACCCCCTCACGCTGACTGAAACCTCTAGCCACGTAGCGCGCCTTGAACACAGGCGGCTCTCCAGGAGGGCGCTTCACCTTGAAGAGCCAGCGGCCATCAACTACGTTCACCCTAGGTGGAGGAACTGCGTCGACATAGGTGCCGGTGGATCTCCAAGATGCCATCTCCTGCTCCATGGCAGCTATCCACTGAGAGGCCCAGGGTCCCGAGACCGCCTCAGCGTAAGTGCGAGTGGTCGGGATGTCGAAAGCGTCGGGGTCACCTTCAGGGACTAGAAGCATGGAACAGAGATGGGGAGCAGCCTCGAACAGGAAAGCAAGCTCGTACTGGCGGTCCTCCAAGACGTCACTACCAAGGGCAGGAGCACCCCCGACAGACGGAGGACAGGCAGGGTCAGAGACCAGAGCGGTGGCGTAGTCAAGGCGGCAGGTAGAGGCGAAGTCAGCGACCACAGCGAAAGGGGCGTCTTGACTAGAAACCGGAACAGACGGGTCGGTAACGAGAGAGGCAAGGACCCAAGGAACAAGAGGACAAGCGGCACGCAGGTAGTCAGACAGAGGGGGGGGAGCAACGACAAGGGAGGACGGAGGGGGCGACGTGAGAAGGGGAGGACGAGACGCGTGGGAATGAAGCAACATAGGGTGAGAGCGCGAGACAGGGGAGACAGGTCGAGCACGGGAGGGACGGCGAGACCAGACGTGAGACGGGGGAGTCGGGTCAGGAGACAAAGGAGGGGACACATGAGGGGAACGAGGGGGGAAACGGGCTGGAGACGCGTCCGGAGGAGGGAACACAGGGCCGGAGGCAGGAGGAGGAGGAGGCACGGGCATGGGGTCAGGGGACGGAAGGCCGAGCAGGCGAAGAGCGGACACCGGCGGGGACTGCTGTGAAGGCGGTGTGACGCCGACACCGGGACCGCAAGCTACTGGGCAGCTACCTCCAAAACACTCCACACCAGTACCCCCCAGAAGAAACACCCCCAGAGCTCAAAACCCCTCGAGCACCGGTACCACCCCCAGGCCCGCCGGGACAAGCCACGACAGGAGTCCAAGGACGAGTACCCACCCCAACTCCAGCATCCCCAGAGGCAACCAACTGCTGCGGCGACGGCTGCGGCGGCGGCGGTCGCAACGACGGCTGCGGTGACGGCGGCGGCGGTGACGACGGCTGCGACAGCGGTGGCGACTGCGGCTGTGGAGGCGGCGGAAGAGGGTACACCTGAGAAAGGGCAAGCGGCGAGGACTACGCCGCAGGACTACCACAAACAGTAGATTCCTTAACCAGTACAACCAACGTAAGTGGGGTGACGTGGGACACACTAGAGGGGGCAGGATGGGGAGGGGGAGGAGGAGGGGCGGCGACGACCGGGGAAGGGGTGACCAGGAACAGGGGGGGGGGTAACCGGAGGACCTCGGTGGGGGAAGCGGCGGAAGAAGGAGACGGACTCGTCAAAGGTGACGTCACGGGAGTGACAGAACCTGTAAGACGGCGGGTGGTAGAAGTGCCAGTCAGACGCGTCAAGAGGGAAGCCGAGGAAGACACAGGGAAGGGTGCGGGCAGTGAGCTTGTCCGTGCCAGAGGCACGAACGTGAGCAAGACAGCCCCAGGCGTGGAACGCAGACACGTCACCAGGTGACCCTGACCAAAGGAGGGTCGGCGAAACCTGAGGCTGTTGGCGGTGCGGCCACAGGTTAAGCTGGTGAGCGGCGTAGCGAACGGCGAGCGGCCACAGAAAATGGGGTGCACCGGCATGGATCATGGAGGTGCGAGCCACCTCCATGACCAAACCGATGCGTCGCTCAGTGACCCCATTCTACTGCGGGGAGTCCGGCAAAGTGAACGTCTGGGTGATGCCCTCCGCACGACAAAAACGACCAAGGACACCAGAGGCAAACTCGCCACCACGATCAGAGTGGAGGCGCAAGACAGGGAGACCGCGACGGACACGCGCAGCGACAAGCCACGGGATAAGAACATCAGGCACGTCGGCCTTCCGCTCCAGGGGGAACACAGTGGTGTAGCGCGTGTAGTTGTCGACAAGCACTAGGAAGTAGCGCTCTCGACGCGGCCCATGGACGGGGGCGGGGCCCCAGACGTCCATGTGCAGAGTCTGTAGCGGAGCGGCGGTAGGGAGAAATGAGGAAGAGTGAGGAGCACGGCGAAGCCGGCCCTCGACACAAGGCGTGCAAGGTGGGGCAGGGGAGGAGGGAAACTCAGAGAACGACCCAGGGAGGCCTAGGACGAGACCGTGCTGTAACATGTGACGCATACGCGGGAGCGCAGGGTGACCTAGACGGTGGTGCCACAGGAGAGTCGGGTGGGTGAGTGACCGAAAGGAGTATTCAGCAGCAGCCTGGGTAGACGCAGCCACCTGAGGGGGGGGTCCCAGCTGGGGAGGTCGCAGTGTCCAGTGTGAACAGTCCGGACACCGCGTTCCGGGGGAACGTGATAAGGGGAGCACCAGAGGCGGCCTCGGTACAGACAGCGTACGACTCGTAACCAAACAGGGCAGCAAGCTGTGCCAGTCTGGGAGCTCGGGCGACGGGCCGAAACGCTAACGATTCAGGTCGTCCAGGCAACGGAAACAGCGAATGGAGGTATGACCGATCTTACCGCAAACGAAGCCACGGCGAGGACCGGTCTGAAGCAGGTACAGACAGCGCATGGCACCCAAACCACCACTCGACAGCCCACCACCTGCACCACCACCGCATCCAGCGCTACCACCAGCGCCGGGCCATGTAGGCAGAAGACGACTCGTCCGCCTCTGCTGCGGCTGCGGCGACGGCTACAGCTGCAGCGGCTGCAGCTGCGGCTGCTACGGCTGGTGCGGGTCCGGCGGCAACACCGGCGACTGCTGAGACGTCTGCTCGGCTGCACCTGTCAGGGTCCCCGCGTCAGCACCACCACTAGGTGACCCAACTCCAGCACCACCTACACCCGCACCCCCACCCCCGTCGCCATGTCCAGCCTTGGGGCGGCGACCCTTCCCCGGACGAACCTGTGCGGCAGCGGCAGTCTCAGCCACAGCGACAGAACCGTCGGAGAAGGTGCACTGAGCGGGGGCACAACCCTGAAAGATAGGGACCGGCACAGTACCGCTGGTCTGAGCGATAGAGCGGTGGCGGGCCTCTATGGCGGACAGGGTGTCAACAAAGTGAGTGAGGGTATGGTCTGCGGGGTGGACGCTAAGAAAGCGGTCACGTGCAGTGGCAAGACGGTCAGGGAGGCGGGTGGCTAGCGGGTAGAGAGTAGAGGTGAGGGGCGGCTGGTGAGCTAGAAGCTGTGTGGGGGTGCAGGCAGCACGCCAGGTCTCGGCTATGGTGCGCAGGTGAGCGGCCAGGTCGGCGACAATGGGGAACGACGCAAGGTCATGAAAGAGCATGGAGAGGATCAGACGACCGACCGAGGCAGCAGGCAGGGTGGAATAGCGCTGGACAACAGCATCTAGGAAAGCCTGGGTAGTGGTGATAGACCTGAAGCGAGGTCGCTCGGACAGGGGGAGGGCATTGCTAATAGCAAGCTGTGCAACAGCGTCATGCGACAGCCAGACAGAGCGAGCAAGGGCAGCGGCTATAGCAGACTCATGCTCAGCGGACGAGGGGTCAGGAGACAGCGCAGCGGGGGGGTCAGGGCAAGGGAGGGTACCATCAAGATGAACAGACAGCGACTGGCCATCCTGCCGCTGACCAGTGAGATGGCGACGGAAGTCAGCAAGCCACGCATCCAACTCAATCGGCTGGCCCTCAGCGTCAAAGCAAAGCACCGCCGTCATGAGTGACAATAGAGGGCAGTGTAGAGTAGGACAGTGCGGTGCAGTGCGGTACAGTGCAATACAGTGCGGTGCAGTGCGGTACAAAGTAGTGCAGTGCGGTACAGTAGGGTGCAATGCGGTGCAGTGCGGTACAAAGCGGTGCAGTGCGGTGCAAAGCGATGCAGTACGGTACCGGGGGAGGGGGGGGGGGTTCGGAGGGCGGTGCTGATCGGGAAGATCAGGCCGAACCCGAGGGAGCGGCGGGCCGGTGACGGCGCAAATGCAGGGGCCGGCCGGCGGGCGGCAAGTAGACACGGCCGCGACGGCGGCCAGGGACAGCCGCGACGTCAGCCAGGGGCAGCCACGACGGCGGCCAGGGACAGCCGCGACGGCGGCCAGGGACAGCCGCGACGGCGGCGAGGGGCGGCTGCGAGGGTAGGAGCGACCGTGAGGCGGCTGGAGACAGCCGCGGCGGCGGCCAGGGGCGGCAACGACGGCGAGGGGCGGCCGGGACGACTAGGGGCGGCCGAGGGACGGCAGGAAGCAGCCGCGACGGCGACTAGAAGCAGCTGCGACGGTTAGGGACGGGCTCAAACGGCCAGGGGTCCTGCGAGGAGCGGGCGCGAAACAGCCAGGGCGCCGGCTAGGAGGGGCTCAACGGCCAGGGGGGCCGGCTAGGGACGAGCGCGAACGGCCAGGGGGGCGGCTAGGGGCGAGCGTGACAATCAGGGGGGGCCGGTTAGGAGCGATCGCGACGGGCAGGGGGCCGGCTAGGGGCGATCGCGACGGGCAGGGGGCCGGCTAGGAGCGATCGCGACGGCCAGGGGGGCGGCTAGGGGCGAGCGCGACGGCCAGGGGGCCAGCTAGGGGCGGGCGCGAACGGTCAGAGGTCGGCTAGGGACGGGCGCGACGGTCAGGGGGCCCACTAGGAGCGATCGCGACGGTCAGGGGGCCGGCTAGGAGCGGGGGCGACGGCCAGGGAGCCAGCTAGAGACGGGCGCAACGGCCAGGGGGCCGGCTAGGGACGAGCGCGATGGCCAGGGACCGGCTAGGGACAGGCGCGAACGACCAGGGGGGCGGCTAGGGGCGAGCGCGAACGGCCAGGAGGCCGGCTAGGGATGGGCGCGAACGGCCAGGGGGCCGGCTAGGGACGAGCGCGACGGCCAGGGAGCCGGCTAGGAACGTAAGGGCGGAAGCGTGAGCGGGCTAGGGGGGGATCTAACCTACTATGATACCATATCATAAAGAAAAATGAATGAACTAGAATGTGTGTGTACAATGATATATAGACTAGGGTGTTGTATCCTCTAAGGCGCAATCCAGTATAGTCTACAATAACAACCTAAGTTACATTTGACACAGTATGCCTAAAATACTATCTGAGGCCCTGTCCGTGACGTATGTGATTCTAAAACGAGCTAGCTAGACAAACGGTTCTTCGAGCACGCTATCAGGCGAGGGCCGATTTTGGGAAGAGGATAGCCTGGGAAGAGGCTGGTAGGAACACGCTCTTAGTCTTCTGCAACACCTGTCAATTTATTACACACGTATACCCCCCCATATCCTCGTTTATGCTTTGATGCCAGGACGGGTATCTAGTCGGAAAATTAATGTACGAGACATTCAGGCAGTTGCCTTACGGTATCTGCTGCGTAGTGTTTCTTGCATGCATGGTGGTGGTGGTTAGCTCAAGCTTTACTCGGGAATTTGGTATGTGCAACTCACAACAATGCATCTAACAGGCCAGCAGGGAGGTATGTTTGGAGCAAACAAAACAGCGCAGAGACCAGAAGCCGTGGACGGATGAGGACAGCCAGCCAGCAGAGGGGCGGCGATCAGAAGCCATGAGTTTGTCACATGTTGGCAGCAAGGTGACAGCATGCGCCGATGCCTGCATGTGCTCGCCTCCTGCATGCATGTGTTAGCGGCAAGTATGTCGTCACCAGCCGTACTTGGCGTGGGTCTCTGCCTTGCTGAGCATGCCCTTGGCGCGTCGCTCTGTGAGCTCCGTCTCCTTCTGCCGCATGTCGAAGTACAACGACCCGATCTGGTGCTTGCGCCGATGCACCTTGGACGGCTTGTTGCCCGCAGCCGACACCGGCTGAGAAAGGCAGGCAGGCAGGCAGGCAGGCAGGCATGGAGGGAGGGAGCAGACAGAAGGGATGTTTGTTACACTACATACACATGGCATGCACACACAAACATTTGCACATGTCTTACCATATGTGCCCTCATGCCGATCAGCACCCCACATACGCACAAGCAAACGACCACCCAGAAAAGCAGAACTCTCAGAAAAACTCACACAGGAAACGTTACAAAACACCACCTAGAAATCCCCACAAGAACCCCCACAGGAAACCCCAAACGCCACACTTACAGCATAGGTGGGTCCGAAGGCAATGCCAGTGGAGCGCATCTGGTCCGGGCGCACCCTGCCCTTGGTCAGGTCGGCCTGCTTCACCTCCACCACATTAGCAGCTGCTGCTGCCACCTCCATCGCCTCCCGCCCCCTCCCTCTCTTCCTCGCCATCCGAGCCAGCGCCTCTGTGCCCGCCTCTGCCCCTAGCCCCTCCCCTGCCAGTCCGCCCCCCCCTTCTGCCACCCCTGCTACCAGCGCTGCTGCGCCATAGTCCCCCATGGCGGCTCCTTGTCCTGCTAGGTTCACTGCTTGGCCTTCCACTGCTGCTCCTGTGCCACTGTCGTACCCGTAACCGTACCCATGTGCGTGTGGGTGTGCATGTGCGCTTGCATCAGGGTATGCATATGCGCTTGGGTCCGGGTATGCATGTGCATAGGCGGCTGATGCTGCTGCAGGGCCTTGCTCTGGGTGATAGTAACTCTGGCTACTTTGGCTATAGTAGCCTTCAGCTGGGGCTGCAGTGGCGGACGCTGCGTACCCCTCGTTATAGTGCCCTCCACCACTGTAAGCACCACCGCCCCATGTATGCTGCTGCTCCCCTGCAGACACCCCTCCTGGTTGTGGCACCTGTGGGTACAGCCGTCCCTCCCCTGCTCCTGCCTCCACATCACCTTCACCCCCTCCCACGCCACCCACACCTCCCACACCTCCCACACCTCCCACACCTCCCGAACCTTCTGCGCCCTCCATCCCTCCCCCTACCGCGCCTTCCTCACCACCACTATCAGAGCTCTCATCGGAATCAGAATACGCAACCCCTGCAGCAGGCCCCACCCCTCCCACACCTCCCAGCCCTCCCATGCCCCCACCCACAACCCCAGTCTTCGCCTCTGCCCTCCCACTCCCTCCTGCTGCCCCACCACCTTCCCCTGCACCCCCTCCCCTCCCTCCTTCCCCTCCCCCTCCCCCTCTCCCCCCCCCTGTGAGATCCAGCCTCGTGGATCCAGATCCCCCCATGGCTCCCCCCATGCCCAGGGAATTCTTGGGCGCTGGCAGGAACGCCGCCAGGCCTCTCTTGCCCCCTGCGGCTGCAGCTGCTGCTGCTGCGTTGCGATCGCGGATACGAGTCTTGCGCGCCCTCTCCTCCTCGTCCGACTCCGAATCCTCCCCAAAATCCGCCGCTGCTGCGCCTGACCCTATGCCTGGCCCCCTTCCCCTTCCCCTCCCCTCTCCTCCTCCTGGTCCTCCTGCTCCTCCTGATCCTGCTGCTGCTCCTCTCCCCTGGCCGCTGAACGAGAACAGGGACGAACCCACCGGCAGCTGAACCTTCACCACTTTCTTTCCCCCACCAGGCGCGCTTACTCCACCCCCTCCTGCACCCACCCTTCCGCCTACTCCTCGCCCAAATCCCACGGTGGTCGAAGGCTCTTCTCCCGTTGTCCCCAATCCTCCGAGTCCCACACCCATCCCCACCCCAAGTGCTGACCCGGGCGTTTGTCTTGGGGGCGGGAGGGCAGCGAACAGCCCTGACCGCGGCCGACTAGAACCGAGACTGTCCGTGAGGCTTTCTGACGGCTCACCGTCTGCTGACGTTGCACCTGCAGTCGCGTCTGCTATGGCGGAAAAGGCCGCGCGGGAGGCGGCGGGAGGTGGCGCAAATAAGCTGTCTTCCACTTCCGCTTCCCTAGCGGACCAGGGGGAAGGGGCGGACGCCCCGGCTGCGGAACCCGCGAATCGCGGCGGCGGAAGAGATCCGAGAAATCCGCGCTTGGCCGATGGGGGCGGCAGGGCCAGGCCTAGGCCCTGCCTTGGCTGCTGCTGCTGCGAGGCTGGTGAGAAGTTGTCCTCAGACTGGTTCTGGCTTACAGAAGTGGCATGTTTAACGGGGGTAGCGCGCACAGCGGAAGTTGCTGGAGCGGCAGCTGGCGCGGCAGGTGCGGATGACTGGAATGGCTGCGAGGGCTCTTCGTCGCTGACGTCGTCGTCTGACCCATAACCCGCCAGCGCATCCATGTTGGGAAGGGGCGAAGGGGTATGGAGCTTGTGGGAGGCAGGGGCGAACGAGAGAAGCACAAGAGCGGGAGGAAGAGACGGAGCGGTAGCTTCTTGCTAGTCTAGGAGGGAAGTGCCTGTGCTAGATGTGTGAGAATAGTTGCGCTTGCAGTTGCGAAATTTTCTACTTTTGTTGTGCAGATCTGAGTACACTTCGCGTAGCAATACCAGCATCTGGCCTGACTCGTCAACTATTTGTGCTTATTGTGGTTTTGAGAGCAGTATCACTTTTGCAAATGACAAACTTGTGCAATCTTTTAAAGCCTCTATTGTCCAAGTGTTGCAATGGAAATTCCACAACCGCACTGTCAACAGAATGTTCCAGCAGCTTTGCAAAACTTCATAGTTGAAAGCTCAAACCATTTTAGAATCTACCTAAACTTCCAGCCATTTCCGGGTACACTTTAGTACAGTGATTTCACGGAAACCACGGAATGCCCTTCCACGCCTCGAGGGTTGGTTGGTACAGTCAACATTCCCGAGCTGTTCCGCTGTACTAGTTGCGTACTCGTCTGATTTGAAGTGTTGATGACCTTTGGGGTCATCCTCTGGGGAAAAGAAAATGCAGAGGCTCAAGCTCAAACAAGGGATGAAGGCAGGAGAGTGCTCTCGGAAAATGAAGGTCGTCTCTTGGGCTGCCGAGCAAGCATTGACGACTGTGAGCTCACGTCCTTCCAGCTCTCGAGTCGAGTTCTCAGATGCTAGACTTTCGTCCTCTGACAACAAACTACTCTCTGCAGGTTATTCACTATGAACAAGATGATCCACCGTCAAAACTACGAAGGTCGAACTCTAATTATGCGCGAATTCATCAAACAATGCAAAGCGCACGTACGACCTTCAAGTCAATCTGGCCCTCTAGGCCGGATTCTCGCGTCAAGGGTTCTACATTGACAAATGGTTATACCTATGGAATCCGTCCAGAATCCCGAGCGTCATTTGCCAGTTTTCAAGAAAGGGATACAACAAGAAGCACTGCTATGCGGATCATTGAATGGAGAGCGCCAGAGCTGGTAGGGATACTTTCGTTTTGCCTGTGGCACAAATTCCCGCCTGGAAAAGCCATTCTTTCTTCTTGATTTTCAACCAGCGACATTTTTCTGCCAAGGCCTTGCAGATGGAATTAGCAGATCATTGCGAAGCTTGCACTGGAGAAAGTGATGAAAGGCACGCGGAATCTGTTCGCCAGCAAGGTGTTTTTGAAGTATTCTATCCACCCTTCGCCGCAATCCCTGACTCGTAAGAGAAGCAATCTGCACGTGTAGTTGTCCAGCCATTCCGTGTTTTGAAAACTCTATCTTGCAGGCCTGCGGAAGTGGCTGCACCACTTCTAGGAGACCCTTCAACTACTCTTTATGGCGACATGATGCCGTCAGTCATTTCAACAGACACAATTGCACGCTGTGCAGATCCGAGACCGAGGACTCGGATGGTGAATTCTCTCAAAGCGGCTAACCCTCGAAACAATAACGTACGGCAAAAACTGCATGGAAATGCTCAAGTTTGTGAGAGCATGACATCCTTCGCATCACGCCCAACGAGCACGGATCTAGTGGCCATATGTGACTCAGGAAGCCTTGGGCCGCATGGTTGACAGGTGTTTAGTTTCAAGCTGTTCGACAAGCTAGACAAAATTGTAAGCATCACGCTGATAAACAAAAATGTAAGCATGAAACTGCTAGACAAAACTGTAAGCACGACAAATCTGAGATTGCCCAATATATGTGAGTGTGAGCGAAGAGAGGTGTAGAGGGGAGGGGGGAAAGGGAGAAGAGTGGAGGCAGGAAGATGGATGAAAGGGGTGAGGGAAGAGGACAGTGAAATAAGCTTTGGGCATCCATACCAGTCGTCCTGTTTTCCCACCCAACCACTCCATCAAACAACATTCCTCGCCAGATCCTTGCAGCACCTAAACTTGGCGAAGACAAATGGATATTGGCGTTGGTAGTAGTTGCGGAA
The DNA here is from genome assembly GCA_027943415.1 of Closterium sp. NIES-67. Taxonomy (NCBI): domain Eukaryota; kingdom Viridiplantae; phylum Streptophyta; class Zygnematophyceae; order Desmidiales; family Closteriaceae; genus Closterium; species Closterium sp. NIES-67. The sequence goes on from BQMB01002129.1 coordinate 136,917, forward strand.
CGAGTCTCGAACCATACATGGATGCGTGACTGGCGAAGACCCTTTGAGAACAAAGTGGCAGCCATCAAAGAAGTCAGTGGAGTACTCAGGGTACTCCTCCATCTTCACGAACCCAGGAAACGGCTCAAATGGCGAGCTCGTCCACTCCCAGCCACCCTCTTGCACACTCCGCTGCAATTCCGCAAGACGATTCCCTGTCATCACACCCTCTTCGCCAGATGCAAGATCCAAATCCGTGCCAATAAACACGGATGCATTGGTGCCCTTCTGCTTCATGCCTGCCTTCAATCCCTTCGTCTCCTCCGCCTTCTCCTCACCGTCGTCGTCAAATTCCATGGTGTCAGCAGGCAGTGAAAACGGCGGGGGCTGAGAAACGATCTGATTCCATTCCGCCTCACTCATCACCCTGTACTCACTCCCCGCTGCCATGCAAAACGCCTGAGCTTCAGCCAGGCTCACCCAGACAGGCGCATCTGCCACCTCATACCATGGCTTTGCTTCAGTACCCTCGCCCAATCCCAGGTGAGTGTGCACCCAGTATTCTCCCTCTTCCTCCCCACCCACTGCTTTCTGGCCACTCCGCCTCTTCCCTGCCATGTCAGCCACCTCCTCTCCATCCATCACGCTGTTCTCACTCCCACTCCCCTCCCCCTCCTCATCACTCAGCATCACAGGTACCCCATCCTCCTCCTCACTCACACCCCTTGTCCGCTTGACAAAGCTCCAGGAAGCAGGGCAGGTGAGGCCATGCTTCCGCAGGAACGCCCAGTCCGCCTCCTCCCAGAGCTCCGCCCTTTTGTATCCCTTCACCTCAGTCACAAAGGAATGGAACTGTGCAACCGAAACAGGCTTGGATGACACGACGAAATCCCGAGGCACCAAAGAAACCGTCGCAGGCCCCTCGTTGTCCCACACGAAGCCATCCTTCTCCCCACTCACGTCCGTCCCCATAGCCACCGGCCCCGCTGGTATCAGCACATCCAGATCCCCTGCCAGCGACTCCCTGAGTGCTGCCGAGTTGAGCTTGTGCGCAGCAGAAGGGTGCGGAGAGTCGAGAATAAACGGCGAGTTGGGGTGGAGAGAGGAGGGCTCAGTGGCTATAGACGACGGGGAAGGGAGGTCCGCATCGGATGCCGGCGGGGAGTCTGGGTGCGGAGAATCGAGAAATGCCTGCTTGTCCGCCTGGAGCTGCATGTAGGAGAGGGTCTCAATGTGCATGCGATCATGCTCCACTGCTAGGGCCACCTGCCGCGCCGTCACTGCACACCGCCCCCCCTCCTCCTCCTGCTGCATTGCGTCCAAAATCTCCCTCCGCACGTCCCTCGCATACGCCTCGATCTCAGCCCGGGAGGGCCAAGCGGGGGGCACGGCGGGGTGGGAGTGGCACTTGGAGGGGTCCAGGAGGAGCGGGTCGATGCCGCGGGAAAACATGACGTCGAGAGAGGAGGGCGTGCGAGCAGGGAGGAGCTTGAGAATGGCGAAGGATGGCAGGTGGCCACTGCGGGGGGGAAGAGGGAAGAAGCAAGAGGGGAGAGGGAAGAGGAGGGACGGGGACAAAGAAGGAGAGATTTAGTCGCAGGAAGGACAGGAAGGAGGCGGACAATCGGAAAAGGGGCCGCCATAGCACTACAGAGGCGGATAGAGGACGAATGGAGAAGAGAGGGAATACAAAGGGCGGGGGAATGGGATTGGAAGAGAGAGGAACTATTGGAGGAGGGGATTTGAAGGGGCAAGCGCTCATAGTATTCCCTGCAAGTGCTACTGCGCAAATCATCGGTAGGAGCAGAAGGGGTGCCTTTGAGTCGAGTCAAAAGTAGCATTTCCTGCAAGTGCTACTGCACAACTCACTAGTAGAAGCAGAAAGGGTGCCGGAAATCAATTGGCTTGGCGCTCCAATCGGGCACTGACTGAAAGAAAGTGTCGGCGTCGCGCCAGCTCTCGAGCAGTGCGTGGGTCTGCGGCAGCAGCAGCTGCATGCCGTAGAGCGGCGAGCGCCACGCGGCGTGCATGAGCATGGCGGACTTGCTGGCCAGGGCGGCGATGTCCTGCGGCGTGAACTTGCGGGAGATCTCCATGAGCACCCGCTCCCCCGCCCTGCACGCAGGACGGAATGTGCGCTTGCACGTGGGTTAGGATGGATGGATGGATGGATGGATTCGGATCAGCGTGTAGGAGCGCGAGTAATCGACATGGCCCTGTGACACATGCAGAAACTTCTTGGGTTTGAAGGACAAGAGTAACAATTGCCCCTTACCCCTCAGAACAAACAACACAAGCTTAGCAGAAGAATATGAGATTCCCATACCCAATGGAGACAGGGGTGCGGGGGAAGGAGAAGGAGTGGGGGAACTCCAGCCACATCTCCACGCGCCGCAGGTCACTGTTCACCACCACGTCGTACTTCCACGCGGCCTCGTCCACGTCAGCAGCGCGCACGCCCAGCGACTGGAACGCGTTTCGCGCGCCGTTCTTGATGAAGTCTTCCGTGACCCCCTGGTCGTCCTTGTACGCCCCGTGCAGCACGTCCCGGTCCTTCCACAGGTCTGCAGGGGGGGGAGGGAGAAGGAACTTTCGTAATGAGAGGGGCAGGGGAGGGCCAGGAGAGGGGGCAGGAGGGGGGGCAGGAGAGGAGGCAGGAGAGGAGGCAGGGGAGGAAGTTCAAACACAGCGAGGATAGGTGGAAGATGAGGAAAGAAGGTCAAGGGGGGCCAACGTGCGAAAAGCGAGGAGATAGCGAGTTGATTCGTGACGATTCTCCGAAACCAACAACGAGAAGGAAGTTTCTTGGAGAACGTAGGACGTAGAGCATAGCGCGAAGAGCGTAGAGGGTAGAGCGTAGAGCTGAGGGCGTACCAGTGCAGAGCAGCAGCTGCATATTGGCCCCACCAATGCGGTGCAGAGTGGTGAAGAACTGGACAATGTCGTCGTCTGTGGGGCGGGAAGAGGGGAGGAGGGGGGGGGGAGGGAGAAGGGTGTGAGAAGGGGGAGAATTGAACTGTGTTGACACCCAATCACACGCAACGAGGGCCTGACTGATCATCGCCAAGACAAGTGTTTTGGACGAAATCGTTGAATTCAGGTAACCATGAATAAAGAGAAGGTCCACGATACGCTGTCAGCAATTCCGCAAATCGTGCTCTCGTCAGTGCGATTGACTCTCACCAGTGACCTTGCTTCTCACCCGTGAGGTTGCCGACGCTGCTGCCGAGCCACAGCACGCACAGCGTGGCATCGGGGTGCTGCCGCCGCACGGCGCGCAGCCCGTCCAGGTACTCCGCCTGCACCAGCTCCACGTCACCCGCCGCCATTCGCGGCACCGCCGCCAAGATGTTGCGGCGCGCCTCCAGCAGAAACGCCTCGGACACGTCGATTCCAGCGAAGCGGCACCTGGCGGCAGCCGGGGGGGGCGGGAATGGTCAGGAAAGTTGATGGAGAGTCAAGGGGACGCTGTGCGGCGGACGCGGGCTCATATGAATGGAAGTTTATGAGGGCTTCGAAAACGAATTCGAAGAGAAATCGCCATGACTTGCGGTGAAAGAGCGGAGCCGCATCCTTTCTTAATCGTGGATGGAATGCAGGTGGGCCGCAGAGCGGAGCCCTCCGCATGCCCTCCGCTGCCGCGGAGGCCTTATTCCATCACGCCTGTTGTCGGAGCGGCATGCTGTCTGAGCCGACTCTCTCAGCTCACAAACCGACGGACTGGATAACGCCATGCTCCAGTTTTGAGGGAGGCGCCTCAAAAACGGAGCGGCATGCATGCCCTCTTTCTGAGCCGACTCTCTGTACTCACAAATCGACGGACTGGCGAGCGCCTTGCCTCACTCGCCGCACGACTACGAAAAACGCGCCGAGAACGGGTGACTGAAGTTTCCGTGCGACGGGGAGCGAGCAGGAGAAGGAGCATACCGGGAAATTCACGAGGAATTCGAGAAAATTAATCATACAAACCTGCTGAATCCTCTTGAATTGTCATGGACTCTCATGGATTCTGACGAATTCTCGCGAGTCCTCACCTGCCATGGTGCGCGGCTATCGCCTGGAGCAGCACGCGGGTCTTGAGCGCGTTGCCGCATCCGAGCTCCACCACCACCGCATCTCGCGGCACCAATCGCGCGATCTCCTTCGCGTGCTTCTTCAGCAGCCGGCGCTCCTCCAGGAACGGGTAATACTGCCTGAGGCGCGTGATGGCGTCGTAGAGCGCCGAGCCGCGCGCGTCGTAGAGGTACGACGTCGGGACGACCTTCACGGGGCGTAGGAGCCCGTCGACGAGGCTGGAGCGCTCGATGGTCGGCATGGCTGGTAACTAGCGAGCGCGAGAGCGCGCGTCGATGTCTGGTGTCAGAGTCACTCTCAGCTGACAGAGGGGCTTCTACCAAGGATGAAACACTATCAGAAGACCAGTTGGAGTCACTCAGTGCACTGATAGAGTCACTCTCAGTAGACTGGAGAGTGAACTGAGGAGGGGATTTATGAAAAGTTGGGAAATGGGGCCACGGAGCTTGGAGGGGTAGAATGACTGGCTGCTGGCGGAATGAATTTGGGTTGACGACCAATAAGTCGTGAGATTGGATAAGAAGGGACGAAAGCTAGAGGAGTGGAAGGTGATGGGCCAAGGTTCCGCAAAAGTAATATCGTTCAAGTGCGGTGCAAAAGGCCGAATTTGGATGCACTCGAATTCGCTCTTCAATGTGTGGCGCTGGAACGAGGAAGGGAGGGGAGCGAAAACTGAGGAGATGGGGTGGGTGGAGGGAGGGAGGTCAAGTTCGCATCAAGCTAGCCAGAGCGAGCATCATTGATGCACTTCGCCCCGATTCGACTGGTGTGTCCACGTGGCAAGGCCCGAACGAACCCAGGAGGTCAGGGGGATTGCCTGCCAGTTAGGACACGGTAGGGAAGTACAGCTCATGAACGAGCTGGGTCAAGATGACTGGGAGCGGACCGCGGACGGCATGTGTCTGGACTGGAGTAGGGCAGGAAGAGGAAGTGCAACTGGGAATGGGAACAATTATTTCGCAGAACGGAAACTGAGACCCTCGCAAAGGGCGCGGCACATTGCGTCCGTTTCGGAGGTTCGCTGCTGAAATATCGTATACTGTATCTCTTTTTTTTGCGAGATCGTTTCGGACGCATTCAAACTGATCCTCAATAACGGACCTGTACGCGATATAGTCGAGTTCCAGATTTGCAGATTTCGATCCGCAAAATCAACAGCACCGTGGCAGCATGATTTTCGCCAAGGTTTTCGCGCAAACCCAGCAACCAGCACTCGACGATCTCAATTTCCGCAACAGGCTTGTACGCGATGCGAGCCAAACTTATTCGCGAGTTGGCAAAGCGCTTGAGGTTTCGTAACATTTGGGGTCGCCCTATCTGGTACTTAGGCGTGTAGGATCGAAAATGAGTCGGACGTCATATTTTTTTGCGGGGTTGTTTCGGAAGTGATCCCCTCCTCCGATCTGGTACCTGACTTTTTCTAGGTCACTGTAGCGTGCTGGTTACCCGCTTTCGACAATTCAAGGATCGCGAATCGGACGCATTGTTACGCACCCTAACCCACCTTTCCCGTGATGACATCGAGGGAGGGAAAACTATCACGGTTCTAGGGTAAACCCAAGCTACAGTCCCAACAAAGTTTTCTGTTGGGGGAAAGAAAAGCTTGTGCAAGTTCGCGTTGTGTTGCCGCCGCAAACGAACTAGGCTCGGGAACAGCCACCATGCGAAAATTGAGGCGGAATTTTGCGGCGGAATGTCATCAGATGCTGTAACCAATGGTCGGATTTTACTAGGTTGCATCTTATCGGAACCTTTATCAAGTATAGTGACGTGGGCGAACTACAGCGCACCTCCTTCGGGATTCTTGACACCTGGTCCTCGCCTGACGTGGCGGTTTTACCACGACAACTGAACGGCTCGCTACCACAACAACTGAAGTGAAGGGCTCGGAACGTCTCAAATCAACATCCACTGTATACACACCATGTAAAAGGTGGTGTGGAATGACCCCTATCCTGATATCGTGAACCCCTCATATAGCGGACCAATCACCCCTGCTGCTCCGTGAATGATAAAACCAGGAACGTGCCACACCAGTGAGCACAGCATTCCTGTTAGACCTGTCCATCGCCCATCATCATTTCGCCCCACTCTTTCGCGCAAGTCAGCTGACCCGTGACGAAGAGTTGCGGTCGGATCGTTCCGAGTGCGATGCGACATGGCAGTTGCTCGCTTCGCTCATCCCCTGTGTCTCCGCCACGGGGAAAGCCCCGAGCCAGAAAGGGTGGGCCCAAAACTCGCATTTCCTTGAGAGTCCTCGAAGTCCTCTAGTCCTGAACCGAAGTCCTTATGAAGTAGGGACTCACTGCAAGTTTATCGCGAATCGCGGTCCTCTGCGTTCGTCGGCAGCGAAACGCACACGCCTGAAGCCGCCGGTAGATCCGAGCAGCAAGGGACCCCGAATCAGCTGAACGCCACCGGAATGATGGAAGCGAAAGCGAGCAGCCGCTTCGTCCAACCCCGCATGCGCCACTGTTGGGATGGATTCGAACCACTGGTTCTCCGTGCCTTGGGATTCGAACCAACTCTCCGTTCCTTGGGACTCAGTTCCCTCGGAAGATTAAGAAAGTCCCAAGGCTCGCTCATTGAGAACGATCGTATAGTCTTCTGCTCGGTCTTCTACTTCGGCGCACCCAGACTAGTAGTAACAGCTTCAGAAGTGAAGTCTCTAACATCCTCACAGCACATCCGTCGCCGTCATTCCAGCCGGACACCGGTATTCCTGCCGGAAACCGGCATTGCAGCCGGCATCACTCACCCTCTTTGTAGCAAGCGGGAGCGCTATCATGGCTCTGGTAGAGGCGCCGCGAGAAGTGACTTTCCACTCTGCCGCTACAGCCGTCGGCCATGATCGTCATCTTTTAAAGATGTCTCTAAATCCTACCAGTAATACTTCGAGTAACTGCCGCGCTCACACGCCGGCCACTGCCACTGCAAACGCCACCGCCACCGCCACCGCCACCGCCACAGCAGCAACGGTCACAACCCGCGGCCAACGGCATGCGGCTTCTACTTCGGCGGGCTCAGCTTCTCTGCTACTTCCTCCCCGTCCTCAGCGCGACCGGCGCTCGCACGCTCCCGCCACTGCCACTGCCATGGTCAGCGCGACTGCTAATGCTAGTCATAGCACAACTACTAGAGCGAGTCATTCAGCCCCAATTTATGCGGGGAATTTCAAAGGGGACCCGGGGAAACCGGGAGTCCGTAAGGAAAGCCCCGCGGATACCGCTGAAAGCGCCGCCCGCGGCGTTTCCCCGATGAAGGCGCGGGGCAGGCGGCTGCGCGCGTCGCTGGGGGACAGCCGTCACCTCCGCTCGCTCGCTGCCCGCTCCGCCGCCGCTGCTCTGGCGGCTGTGGAAAGTCCCACGGGGACGTGGGGAGGGGAAGACGGGGAAGGCGACGGAGAAGAGGGGGTAGACGCGCGGAGGGACGCGCGGAAGGATGGGCGGAAGGATTGGCGGAAGGAGGAGCAGGATGATTCTGAGGACAATAGTGATGCGGTGGGCGGGGATGCTCGGCGCTGGCAAGTACGGGCAATAATTCCGACTCAGAAGAGCCCTCCGCCGCTGCTGCATGGGCGGACCAACAGTGGCAACGACAGCAGCAGCAGCAGCGACAGCAGCAGCGGCAGCAGCAGTGGCAGCAGCAGCAGCAGCAGCAGGCACCATGGCAGTGCGGAATCGGACCTGGCGGCTGTGGGACGAGTGGTCCGTCCTCCGCTCCCTTCCCCTCCGCTTTCGCCATTCTCCCTCCTGCGCCTCCTAAAAGGGTCGACGAGCGCGTCAGAAACGAGGTGCAGATCTGCTTCTGCTGCTGCTGCTGTTGCGGCCGCATCAGCCGTTTCAGCAGCAGGCGTGGAATCCGGTGGTGAGGCATTGGAGCAGGGGCGGCGTTCCATGATGGGTTTAGCAGCAGCTGCAAGCACAGGCAGCAGCAACAGCAGCAGCAGCAGCAGCAGCAGCAGCAACAGTGGTAGCAGTAGCGGCATGCTGCTAGTGGTTCGTGGTACTACTCACTCTCAGGGTACCGTTTTCGTCACTGATGGTGGTGGTGGTAGCAGCAGCAACAGCAGCAGCAACTGTGGCAGCTGCAGCAGCAGCAGCAGTGGCAGTGGCGGCAGCAGCAGGAGCAGCTGCAATGGCAGTAGGAGCGGCCGTGCAGCTACCAGCGCCAGTGACCACAGGAGCAGCAGCAACAGCAGCAGCAGCAGGCACGGCAGAAAGCGTAGCACGTCTCACCCTAGAATACCAATCTTTGTCAGCTCACCCACCGCGTTTGTCACATCTCCCACCACTTCCCCACCCACGCCACTCCCCCCCCCTCCGCCCTCTGCCCTAGCAGCTGTTGCAGCCTCCACTGCCCCCCTCCTCCTCTTGGACCCTGCCACGTCACATGTCTTCGCGGCCAGCTCAGCAGCGGCGTCTGCGCTAGGAATGACACGTGGGGAGTTGGAGGGGGCGCGGTTTGTGAGTCTGGTGCATGGGGTGCATGGATTGAGGGAGGAAGCGTGGGTGCATGCGCTGGGAGCCGCTGTGCTGACTAAGGGACTCATGGAACCTGCAGAAAACGGCAATGGAACACAATCTGACAGGGGTGGGGATGGTGGTGGTGGTGGTGGCGGCGGCTGCGGTGGTGGTGACACAATAACCTTAAGGTCCGTGCCTCATACTAACCGGTTTAACTCATCTTACCCCTTTTAACCCATCCTATCCCTTTTATGTTCTCCCGATGTCCTGAATTCATTTCCTTGCGTCATCCTACTCCTGTGCAGGTTTCGCCTTGCTCCAAGTGACCGTGGGGGGGCGCTTGTGGGGCAGAGAATGCGCTTGGACATCCGCCTGCCTCCCAGGCCTGTGCTACCATCCACCACGCTACCTGCTGCTGCTGCTGCTGCTGTTCCTAGTGCTAGTGGCCCTGATTCCTCAAACAGTGCGTGTATCAATGCAGACGCTGCTCCTCCCCACCCCCCTCCGTCTCCGCCTCCTCCTGCTGCTGCTGCTGCAGTGCGTGTTTCTACAGCCCGTTGCTCTTTCCTGGAGTCTCCTCCGTGTGTGGTGCTCTCAGCCCCTCTCCTTGCATCTTTAACCCTTGCTGATGCCGCACTGCCCCCTGCTATGCCGCCTCTGCGGCTCGCTGCACCGGGGAAAGAAACGGAGCTTGGTGGGGTAGCCGATTGGGATAGAGGGGAGAGCATGGCATATTGCGGTAACAAGGCACAAGGGCGGGGGAGGAAGGCAGAAGGCTCTGGGATGGAGGTGGGGGGGGAAGGGACAAATAGGGTGAATGGTGATGGGGGGGAAAGGAGTGGGGAGTGCAGGGGGAATAGCAACAGCAGCAGCAGCAGTAGCGGGAGGCAGATTACAGCAGATCCTAAGACTAAAAGTGTGCGCACATGGTTCCACATGAACAGTGCCGGGGACGGCATGAGCAGTACTCGGAGGAGGAGAGGCAGCTTGAGCGGAAGGCAGGTGGATCTGTCCCCTCGGTGCACTGACAGCCCGCCCCCGTCCCCATCCCTGTCCCCGTCCCCGTCCCCGTCCCCAGGCGCCACTTGCAGAGAGGGCGCTTCCCAGGGAAGAAGAGAGGAGAGGGGGAGCAAAGGAGGGAGGGAGGGAAAGGAAGGTGGTGGTGTGTCTGTTGGTGTAGGAAGTCAGAGAACGCAGGAGGGTGGAGGAGGCATTCCAGAAATATGGCGAAAGGTGGTTGGGGAAAGGCACGGCAGTAGGAAGGGAGGGAGAGGAAGGGGTTTGAAAGGTGCTGGGTTCGTGGTGGGGAAGGGCTTGGGGGATGGTCTAAGAGGTGGAGGTGGAACTGCACATGAGAAGAAACAAGAGATGTCAGATGAGAAAGCAAGGCTATCCCTCCTCTTGGTTTCTTCCGGTAGGAAAAAACAGGCTGCTGATAAGAATGGAGTTGACGTCACACGACCTAGGGAACATAGGGGCTCAATCACGAGGAATGGGGCAAAACCATGTGCAAGAATTGAGAATTGGACTGAGTTAGAAGAGTATGCTGCTGACGGAACTGACATGGGGTGGTTCTGTTGACCTGGAATGTGATTCTCTTTTGGGAAATGCATTATACTTACTGTTCCCCCCCCTGGGTGTAGCCCAGAGCCTCAGATAGGAATTCACACATCCTGATCACTCAGGGCTGGCTGCTTCTATGCATACTGATTCCTCAGGGTGATTCCCTCGGGTAAATTTTGGTGAGCTGGAAAATTGTGACACGACGTCAGAGGAGTGTGCAGTGCAGGGCCCTAGATTGGTTTTGAGGCCTCCTGATCCATCAGGATTCTCCCTGCAGAAAAGTCTGAATTTTCAGGGTCCCTAAAAAAAAATCCTGAGCCATCAGAATTACTTAAAAAAAAAAAAATCATGATTTCTCTATCTTTCTATACATTTTTTAGTTCATGAATTATGTGTTCAAGTCTTGGTTGTTGGGGGTGCTGGGAATTCGTAGCGAATTCGCGCGTGTGGGGTGAGATTGGGGGATGGGCAGGATGTTCAAATTATATAAGTTATAATTTATATAGGCTTGGTAGGTTGTTACTGAACCTTTCTGTAGGGGGTACAAACCCTTCCTTGTACTCCCCTCTCTTCCTAATCCAACTCTCTTTTCTCTCGACACTTTTCCTACCCTCCTAGCTAAACCCCGCCGCCACATTCATGGCGCCTTGTTCCTGCCTAGTATCCTAGCCTAGTGCTACTTTAACATGGTATCGAGAGCAGGACGTCCTTCCTGGGCCTGCTCCCCTCCGTGCTTCCGCTGCGTTCTCGTTTACTGCCTTCCGACTTCCTGCCGTGCCGCCGTGGCGGCCATGCCTGTTCCTGCCGTGCCGTCGCGTCGTGACGCGTGGCGTCGACGCCACACTGCTGTGACGGCGCCGTGCTTACCATCGCAGCGGCGACGTCCCACCGCTGCATCGACGCCGCGATGTGTCGGCGTCGTAATGCTGCCGTGGCAGCGTCGTCGGACGGCAGCTTGCCGCACGACGTTCATGGCGCCGCCACACCTGCTGCCCGCACGCCAGCCTCAAGCGTGAGGCTGGACCACGCCCCACCCCCCTTCCCCTGTGTCCTGTATCTTGCCGCAGCCGACGGCTGATTCCCGCCGGCCGTCCCACCCTCGCGGGGTCTGGCCACGTCACCGAGAGGTGCGGGTGCCGCCGCCGCCGCCGCCGCTGTTGTCGAAGCCGCCGCCGCCGCCGCTGTCGCCGCTTGCGTCGGGGCCACGCAGCCGCACGCCGCCGCCGCCGCCGCTGTCGACACTGCCGCCGCTGCCGCCGTCGCCGCCGCAGCCCCTGCGGTCGACGTCGCCGCCTCACGCACCGTGGGGTCGACCGACCTAGTGTCGCTGTCCCTGTGGCTGGAATGGGGGTGCTAGGTTAGGGGGTGTGTGGTGTGTTGGGTGGGTGTGTGACTACCAAGCCTAGGGGGTGTGTTCAAATTATATAAGTTATAATTTATATAGGCTTGGTAGGTTGTTACTGAACCTTTCTGTAGGGGGTACAAACCCTTCCTTGTACTCCCCTCTCTTCCTAATCCAACTCTCTTTTCTCTCGACACTTTTCCTACCCTCCTAGCTAAACCCCGCCGCCACATTCATGGCGCCTTGTTCCTGCCTAGTATCCTAGCCTAGTGCTACTTTAACACAGGAAACGACAATTGGTGGGGGGGAGAGGGAGGAGGGGCTGTTAAATTATATATTGAGTTATATAATTGTTAGGCTTGGTAGGTTACCGAACTTTACTGTAGACGGTACAATCCCCTCCTTGTATGCCTCTCTTTCTATTCCAACTCTCTTTTCTCTCCTCAACTTTTCTCCTTCCTAAACCTCACGCCACTCCATGGCTCCTCCTAGCTAAACCTCATGCCTTTCCTAGCTTCTTGCTAAGCTAGCCTTCTAACAGGGGCTTAGTAGGGGGGGAGGCGACGAGATTGCAGGGGCGGAGGGAATCTCTTCCCTCGCAGAGCCCTAGGGCAGGCACACATCCAACAAATTTGGCCAAGGGCCAGCAATTGCCCTCACGCAGCCCTCAGCACACATCGAGGCGAATACATGGCTAAGGGCCGATGGCCTCCCTCACACGACCTCCAATATACAGCGCGGAGAATTTTTTTACCCAGGGCCAATCAGCGCCCTCACACAGCCTCGGGGGGTGGGGAAGGGGGGGGGGGAGAACCTTGAAATTCTTGATTGCCCCCCCAAGTCACGCTTTTGGAAAGGACTAAGACCCGCTCAGAACCCATGCTCGATACAAGTTTGAAATTTCAGGATCCATTAAAAAAAAAACTGAGCTGACAGATATCCCTTACAAAAAAACCCTGAAATTTCAGGAAATGCCAAAAACAAAACCCTAGCAAATCAGACATGGTACCCCTCAACACCCTGTTTTTTTCCTGAATCAGGAAAATTTTCCTGACTTCTGGGGGCCTGGTGCAGTGCAGTCGTCATAGGATTTGAGATTGATCATGAATAGCCAATCGCCTTCTTGCACCAAATTACTATCAAACATATCGTTGTATGTTGTTATAGACTACACAGGGTTGTGCCTTAGAGAGTACAACCCGCTAGGTTATATTCCCTTGTATGCCATACTTCTAGTCATTCGTTAACTTTGACATGGTATCATGAGTAGGTTAGGTCCCCCCCGCCCACCAGCGCTTCCGCCATAGGTCCTAGCCGCCCTGTCGCCCTCTCGCCCGTGCTGGCCCGTCTCCTAGTGGCCCCCGTCACCTAGCGCCTAGCTGGCCCCGTCTCCCAGCCGGCCCCGTTGCCTAGCCGGCCCCGTCGCCTAGCCGGCCCCGTAGCCCAGCCGGCCCCGTCGCCTAGCCGGCCTCGTAGCCCAGCCGGCCCCGTCGCCTAGCCGGCCCCGTCGCCTACGCCGGCCCCGTCGCCTAAGCCGGCCCCGTCGCCTAGCCGGCCCCATCGCATAACCGGCCCCGTCGTCTAGCCGGCCCTGTCGCCCTACCGGCCCCGTTGCCGAGTCGGCCCCGTCGCCCAGCCGGCTTCGTCGCCTAGCCGACCCCGTCGCGTAGCCGGCCCCGTCACCTAGCCGGCCCCGTCGCCTAGTCGGCCCCGTCGCCTAGCCGGCCCCGTCACCTAGCCGCCTAGCTGGCCCCGTCGCCTCACCGCCCGCGGCTCCGTCTCCCAGCCGCCACGCGGCCTCGTCTTCCGGCCGCCACGCGGCCGAGTCTCCTAGCCGCCACACGGCCCCTGTTGACCAGCCGCCCCGCGGCCTCGCCGCCCTGCCTCCTCGCGGCCCCGTCCTTCAGCTGCCCCCCTCCCTCGGCTCCCACCTAGCTTCATCGGCCCTTTTCACCGCACTCCACCGCCCTATACCGCATTGCACTGCACCCTACCATACTGCACCTCACTCTACCGCAGTCTACAGCACTACACCGCACACCACTACTTCCCGCCGCACTCTGTCGCTCAGTACAGCCCACTACCGCATTTCTGCTGCTACAGCAACCATGATGGTGGACTCGGTGCTGCGCTTTGAAGCGGAGGGTCAGCCGGTTGAGTTCAACACGTGGCTCGTCCACCTCCGCCGTCACCTCACCGGTCAGCGGCAGGACGGCCACTCCCTGGCCGTCCACATCGACGATACGCTCCCCTGCCCTGACCCCCCTGCTGCTCTACCCGCTGACCCCACGTCTGCTAACCGTGAGTCCGCTGCCGCTGCTGCCTTGCCCGTGCTGTCTGGTTGTCGCGTGACGCTGTCGCACAGCTCGCGAGTAGTCATGCCCTCCCCCTGTCTGAGCGCACCTGCTTTAGGTCAGTCAGGACTGCGTTGGAGTTTTTAGAGGCTGTTGTCGCGTGCTATTCCACCCCTCCCTCTGCCTCCATCAGTTGCCTGATCCTGCCCATGCTCTTTCCTGATCTCGCGTGTTTCCCCACTGTCGCTGACTTGGCCGCCCACTTGCGCACGCTAGACGCGACTTGGCGCGCTGCCTGCACTGAGGCCTAGCTTCGTGTGTTTCAGCCCCCCATCTGCTCTACCCTCTACCTGCTAGCCACTCGCCTCCCTGACCGCCTTGCTACCGCCCACGATCACTTTCTTAGTCTCCACCCTGCTAACCTCACGCTCACTGACTTTGTTGACACCCTGTCTGCCATAAAGACTCGTCAACGCTCTATCGCCTAGTCTAGCGGTACTGTGCCGGTCACAATCTTTCAGGACTGTGCCCCCGCTCAGTGCACTTACTCTGACGGTTCTGCTGCTATCGCTGAGATAGCCCCTGGTGCGGAGATAGTCGCCGCGGCTGCCGCAGCATAGTTTCGTCCGGGTAAGGGTCGACGCCCCAAGGCTGGGCGCGGCAGAGGTAGCGGAGGAGGGGGTGGAGGCGGTGGTGGAGGTGGTTCGCCCGCTGGTAGTACTGACGAGGGGGCTGGGAGTGGTGCCTCGGAGCAGCAGCCCCAGAAGCAGCAGTAGCAGGCGCCTTCGTAGGAGCAGCGGCCACAGTAGCAGCCACAGCAGTAGCAGCGACGGGTCGGTCGTCTCCCGCCTGGGTGGCCTGGTGCCAGTGGTGAAGGTGGTCACAGTGGTTGTGCACGCAGCGTAACGTCGGGTGGTGATCCGAGTGACGGGCGCTGCCAATACCAGCTCCAGACCGATCCTCGACGTGGCCTCGTGTGCGGTAAGATCGGTCATTCCCCCACTCGCTGTTTCAGTCGCCTAGACGACCTGTTTCCTCTCCGCTTTGGCCCGGCACTAGACCTCCCCGAGTGGTACAGTCTGCTCTCCTGCTGCATCAGGCGTAGGCCCAGACCCTTCTTCAAGTCCTGTACTCGCCCGTAGCTCCACCACCCTTCTCAGTCTGGCGGTTCCTTCGGGCTCTCTTACAGGCCTGCACATCGCCTCGTTCTCTAGGAACCTAGTTGGTGTCGGCTGCATCCAGGACCTTGGCGTCACCACTTCGTTCCCTGGTCACGAGCGGTACGCTATCTATACCAAGGCCGCCACTGGTGCTCCCCTCACCATGTTCCCCCGGGACCCGGTGTCTGGCCAGTTTACGCTGGACACCGCGTCCCCCCCGGCTGGGACGTCTCCCCAGATGTTTGCGTCTCCCCAGGTTGCTCGTGTCGGTCGCATACTCACCCGACGCTTCTGTGGCACCACCGTCTAGGTCACCCTGCCCTCATACGTCTTTGTCACATGTCTCAGCACGGTCTTGCCTAAGGTCTCCCTGAGTCGTTCCCCGCGCTAACCTCCTCACCAGCGCCGCCGTGCACGCCCTGCATCGAGGGCCGGCTCCGCCGTGCCCCTCACTCCTCCTTGTTCCCCCCCCCCACCGCACTGTTGCAGACCCTGCACATGGACGTCTGGGGCCCCGCCCCCGTCCATGGGCCGCGTCGAGAGCACTGCTTCCTCGTACTTGTCGACGACTACACGCGCTACACCACGGTGTTTCCCCTGGAGCGGAAGGCCGACGTGCCTGACATTCTTATCTCGTGGCTTGTCTCTGCGCGTGTTCACCGATGTCTCCCTGTGTTGCGTCTTCACTCCGACCCTGGTGGCGAGTTCGCCTCTGGCTGCCTTGGTCGCTTCTGTCATGCGGAGGGCATCACCCAGACGTTCACCCTGCCGGACTCCCCGCACCAGAATGGGGTCGCTGAGCGACACATCGGTTTGGTCATGGAGGTGGCTCGTACCTCCATGATCCATGCCGGTGCACCCCATTTTCTGTGGCTGTTCGCCGTTTGCTACGCCGCCCACCAGCTTAACCTGTGGCCGCACCCTCAGCGGCCACACATTTCGCCGACCCTAGTCTGGACCGGGTCTCCTGGTGACGCGTCTGCGTTCCACGTCTGGGGCTGCCTTGCTCACGTTCGTGCCTCTGGTACGGACAAGCTCACTGCCCGCACTGTCCCCTGTGTCTTCCTTGGTTTCCCCCTCGACTCGTCTGACCGGCACTTTTACCACCCACCGTCTCACCGGTTCTTTCACTCTCGCGACATCACTTTTGACGAGTGCATCTCCTTCTACCACCGCTTTCCCCACCGTGGTCCCCCGGTCACTCCCCCCCAGTTCCTGGTCCCCCCCCCTTCCCCGGTCGCACCTGCTCCTCCCCCTCCCCGCCCTGCCCCGTCTGGTGTGTCTCACGTCACCCTCCTCCCGTCGGTCGTCCCTGCCAAGGAGTCTGGTGACTCTCGCGGCTCGGCGGAGTCCCTCCCCCCGCCCCTCCCCACCCCGTTCTCTTCTCCCTCGCCACCGCCGCAGCGGCCTGTACCGCTGCCGTTGCCCCTGCTAGGGTTCGTGCATTCTGGGGGTCCTGGGGAGTGTGCTGGAGCAGGTTCTGGAGCGGGTTCCCGTTTTGGGGGTGCTGGCGTGGAGCTACTCGGAGGGAGTAGTGCTGTCGCTGGAGGTTCTGGTGTTGGAGTCAGGCAGCAGTTGCAGCAGACGCCGCCGGTGTCTGCTCTTCGCCTCCTCGGTCATTCCTACTCCTGGCCGCTTGCCGGTGCCTCCTCCATTTCCGCTGCTTCCTTCTCTGCCGGTCTACGGTCCAGTGTTTCCTCCCCTGGTCTCCTCTCCGGTTCGTCTACCTCCCCGTTCTCCTCCTGTGCCTCCTCCCCTCTCTCCTGACTCGACTCCCTCGTCCCACATCTGGTCTCGTCATCCGTCTCGTGCTTGTCCTACCTCCCCTGTTCAGCGGTCTCGCCCTATGTTGCTTCGCTCCCACGCGTCTCGTGCTCCGCCGCTCCTCCCGTCTCCTCCTCTGTCGTCGGTTGCTATGGCCCCGCCCCCGTTCTCTGAATTCCTCTGAGCTTGTTCCTCCTGTCCTTGCCACTCTTGTTACCGACCCGTCCGTTCCTGTCTCGAGTCTGTGGGCTCTTGCCGCTGCTCTCACTGAATTTGCCGCTACCTGCCGCCTTGACTACGCCACCGATCTGGTCTCTGACCCTACCTGCCCTCCGTCCGTCGGGGGTGTGGCTGCCCTTGGCAGTGACGTCCTAGAGGACAGGCAGTATGAGCTCGCTTTCCTGTCTGAGGCCGCTCCCCATCTCTGTTCCATGCTGCTAGTCCCTGAGGGTGACCCAGACGCCCTCGACATCCCAACCCCTCGCACCTACGCTTAGGCCACCTCGGGACCCTGGGCCTCTCAGTAGATAGCTGCCATGGAGCATGAAATGGCATCTTGGAGATCCACCGGTACCTTCGTCGACGCAGTTCCCCCACTTGGGGTGAACGTAGTCGATGGCCGGTGGCTCTTCAAGGTGAAGCGCCCTCCTAGAGAGCCGCCTGTCTTCAAGTCGCGCTACGTTGCTCGAGGCTTCAGTCAGCCTCGAGGGCGAAGAGGGGACTCAGAACGAGATGTGGAATGGGTGGGCCGAGTGGGCCTCTTCTTGCTGGCCGCTACAATCTGAGAGGCTGCCTTCACATTCTTATCCTCTTCCACTTTCCCATACTTAATCTTAAGGGCCATATTGGCCACTTTGAAACCACGTTGATCGGCAATAAACAGAAAATGAATATTTTCTTCCGCCTCCTTTACTATCTGCTGGAGATAGTCGGCGGCTTGTTCACCACCATCAGGTGGTAAAACAGAGATAGCATGACGTGCAATAGCTTGAATGTGCTCAAAACTAAAAAGTTGCGAACGACTGCCATCACTTTTAACTAAGGAAGAGCACAACTGAGGACGGGCAGTCGGAATAGGAGCAAGGGTTAGCGCTGCAGAAGCGGATTTCGGGCGGGCGGCATTACCTTCGTCGAGCGGGGCATGGGATGCTTCCTCGTCCATTTCGTCGCCGACGAGCTCGGGGGCGGGCGCCGGGAGGCGAGAGCGTGGGGCCGCCGGCATTGCGATGCATGCTGTTTCTGGCGGTGGTGCGGGATCGGCGCTATTGCCACGCCGGAGTGCCGCGAGAAGACCAAGAACATGGTGAATTGCTTCATTGTTGGTGCCTTCGTTAACATTGTTGTCGATGTAGCGAGCAGAATTATGTTATGCAGAATGGGGCACTGTGGATGCAGTGGAGCGCACTGTACAGCGTTCGCCAGCAGCAGCTCCTGTGAAGATTTGCTGGAGATTGCGATGGGCTGCAAGATCCAGGCGCGCAATCATTTCGGCGATTTCTGCTGCTCCAGGGGTCGAGATCTGCAGATTTCCACGCGGATTCACTGCGGCAGGAGGAAAATTCGTGCAACGATCTACGCGATCCCGGTCCTGATCCAGGCAATCCCGGCGAATCTGGGGCGCTGGGGCGTTGAGATCGCGCTCATGATGACGCCCTGCGCACGGAGGATCACGATCATGACTGTGGTCCTCGCGCACAGGACCGTCATGAGTGCGTTTGGTAGGTGGGGCACGTGACGGGGCGTTCTCGGCAGGCGGGTTCGTGTTGACACGGTTCTGCTCGTTACACTGCTCACCTTGAAATCCAGGGGGAAAATCGCGATTGCGTGACGCGTTACGATCCGCGTCCCCCGCCGCGTTTTTGACGTGCTGAACAAAGTCTTGACGCGCGCCACTCAGCAAATCCAAAGTGGTAACGGCACCATTACCTCCGCCAGGACGAGGAGAACGACATCGTTCTCTATGCTGAGAGGAAGAGTTTCGGTCCCCCTCACATACAGGGGACCCACATCTTCCACCACTCCTAGTATTCACGCAAGGAGTGGGAAGCCTACCACTTGCAGCAGAAATCAGGCCACTGACCATTGTAGTATTTCCATCAGAAAGAATGTCTTACAGCAAGAGACTCCTATGCCCAGATCTGGGCATAAGAGAGGTTTAGAGTGTGCTGGTGGTATATAAGTTGGAACATAAAAATGCAAATGAGACTAGGTGGCAGGTCTGAAGGACCTGCTGATTGATGAAGGAGTTTGTCTCCTTTATAGCAAACTCCTCTTCTAGTCGAATCACAATCTGTAAATTATTTATTACACAAAATTTCTCATATTTGCTCAGCGTTATTCAATAGCAGCAGCAGAACACCATATTTCATGCATGCTGTTGCCCATGTTTTAAATGCTTGGGCAGCAGCACGCCATGCCAGCAGAGCGTCGGCAAACTGACCAAGATGTGAGAGAGAACTAAGTTGTAGGAGAGCCAAGGGTTTAGGGTCGAGGAGAAACTGTCGAGAGAAAAAAGAATCAACTAGGAAAGAGAGAGAGGTACAAGAAGGGGGGGTTGTCCTCTCTACAATAGGATCAAGAATTGATAGAACACCTAACCTACCAAGCCTACACAACTATATATAAATAATATATATATGTTGACACACCCCCTAGGCTTGGTAGGCGCTAGCACACCACACACGCAACACCCCCAAACCCTTGCACCCCCATGTCCTGCAGCAGCTGTGGCATCTACCAGCGGGTGGACCCCTCAGCAATCGAGGCGGCGACGTCAGCGGCGGCGGCGGCGGTGTCGACGACTGCGGCGGCGGCGCCGATAGGGCCTGCAGCAACTGCGTCGGCGGCGGCGGCGGCAGCGCCCGAGGCACCCGGCGGTGTGGCACACACTGTGACGACAGGGGGGAGGACGGCACGAGACCGCAAGCAGCGGTGGCGGGGAGGAGGGGGGCGAGTCTTCAACGAGGCGCCTGGCTGGCACGGTGCAGGCTATTGTGCGGGCGAGCTGGCCAGCGCTAAAACCGTGCGCTGGCCACTGCAGTCCGTGCGCTGGCGCGTCGAAGCTGCCACGGTACCACGACGAAGCCGCCATGGCGTGGCATCGACGCCACGGGAGTGCGTCAAGGCCGCCATGGCAGCACGATGAGGCCGCCACGGCGGCACGAATGTGACGGGAGGGGAGAGAGTACGCGGTAGAAGCGTGATGACAAGGCGCAGTAGGATCTTCCTACTCTGAAACCATGTTAAGAGAGCTAAGGAAGGGTTTAGGCTAGGTCGAGGAGAAACTGTTAAGAGAAAAGAGAATCAAATAGGAAAGAGAGAGAAGTACAAGAAGGGGGGGTTGTCCTCACTATAGTAGGATCCAGAATTGATAGAACACCTAACCAACCAAGCCTACACAACTATATATAAGTAATATATATAAGTTGACAAGCTAAGGCAACATGTCTGCTGCCACGTGATTCACTACAGGGGTTATCCCGGAAGGCATACCGTACTAACAGCTCAGGGCTGGTACAAAAACGCTATACTAAAAATAAGGAATTCAGGATAAAACATCATGAAATCTTAGGCCTTGGTGTGCCCCCACCAATGGATTAGCCATAAAGGCAAAAGGTATTGCGAGAAAAGTTGACTAGGGCAAGGATAGGAATAGAGATTAAGTATTGTATCCTATATGAACTGCCTCTAGCTAGGCTATAGTATATATATACTAGTAACACACACACACACACACACACACACACACACACACACACACACACACACACACACACACACACACACACACACACATATATATATGTATATATATATATATATATATATATGAACGCTAACCAGGCCCCCGATTTTCAGGCCATTTACCCTGATTTGAGGTTTTTTCAGAGTTTTGTTTTGTACCGGCCCTGAATGTTCAGGTTTTTTTCAAACCCAACCCTAGAATTTCAAGGTTTTTTTGTGTAGTGTACACTGATGCCCGAACGTTGCTCCAGGGGTGTACCCTGAATCTAGCAATACCGATACCGTGATTAGGGGCGCGTGCTGCCAACATTTCCGAGGTTCTGTGTGCTGCCTTCCCCTCAGGCTGTGTGAGGGCTCTGGCTTGACGTGTGCTGGTGGTTGTGTGAGGGCAATTGTTGGCCCTTCGCCAAATTTAGGACCCGATTTGTGTGCCTTGGAGCTTTGTGAGGGCGGGATTCCCCTCCGCCCTTGCAGTTCCTCTTCCCCCCACCCTCCCGAACACACACATGCACACACACACATACATACACACACACACGCACACACACACCCACGCATGCATGCACGCACGCACACACGCACGCACGCATGCACGCACGCACGCACACACACACACACACATACACACACACACATACACACACACACATACACACACACACACAGACACACACACACACACACATACACACACACACACACACACACACTTGGTTTCTCGACCCCCAAGTGCAATTTCGCTATAGTAGTAGTTACGCAAATTGCGCAATGGAACAAGAACACGTTACAAGTAAATGCGCTTGTGTGCGCAGACTTTGAAAACAATCAACCTAAATTTTGGAAGCAACTCTGATTGATCATCGGACATTTTTTAGGGAAACCTGAAAAATCAGCTTTTTTGTCGGTGGGTGGGGGGGCGGGCCTGACGGATCAAGGTGACTGAAAACGAATTTGAGGGCCTGATGCTAACACATAGCCTGGGTAGGGGCAGAGCCTAACAAGAGACAACAATCCAAGGCAGCACTTCTAGTCTGGCCTTTGGAGTATGTAACAAACAGCTCAGGGCAACACTACTAGTCTGACCATTGAGACATTGGCCAAAAGGCCAGTCAGCAAGTGTAACAAGACAGGTGGTAGAGAAGAGCAAGTACAAGACCGGTTTAGCAGAGATCAGTATACAAGCAAGGGAGAGGCAACTGGGACTAGACCAAGCTGAGTACAAAACTGTTGATGGTCACGAGATCCAAGAGCCTTGCTGAAGTTATCCGCAGTGTTGGCCTCTGAGGCCAACTGTACTGTACGAGCCTGACCTCGCTGCTGCAACTCACGCAGCAGAAAGTACAGTAGCAGGATGTGCTTCGCCCTGCCCTCAAGTCGAGCCTTCTGACACAGGAGGATCATGACCATGCTATCACCAAACGGAATCGGGGCAGACCTGGGCCACTCACTTAAGTCAGTAAGCAGAGCGTCAGTAAACGGAGATCCTGAGCGGCCATAGCCCCAGCATAGATCTCTGCCTCGCAGCTGGACTGAGCTATAGACGATGACCTAGTGGACCGCCACGAGATTGCACCCATAACAAATCTAACGCAGTAGCCATGTGAGGACTTGAGTGTCCCCACGTCGTCAGCCCACGATGCGTCTGTGTGTCCAGTCAGGACCACTGGCTCCTGTCCTCTCAGCACAAGCCCCAGTCCTGATGTAGTCACCAGATACCACAACACTCTCTTGGAAGTCGACCAGTGCTCTTGTCGGTGTCTGCCAGTCGCAACAAAGCGAGCAAGGATACTGAGAGGGTACGCTGGATTAGGACGAGCGCACGTCATCAGGCACATGAGGCACCCCACTAGCTCTGCGCATGGACCACTAAACTCGACCTGCTCATCGAAAACAGGAGTTGAGAGCTTGTGGTCCACATGCAAGAGAGTGTGCTATGCTGACAAGAATTGAAGGCCGAACCTCTGAAGGATCTGCTGCACCATATGAGACTGGGAGAATGTGACCGTGCGCGCTGCACGGTCACAAAAGACCCCTAAGCCCAGATAGGCGCCGAAGCTCTCCCAGGTCAGTACAGGTGTGTCGTCTGAGCAACTCGACCTTCACTGCCTCAGCAAACGAGCGTAGGGTAGGGATGTCTAGGGCGTCCGGTTCACCGTTAAGGGAAACAAGCATGGCGCAAAGATGAGGTACAATAGTCGCAAGGAAAGCTAGCTCGTACGGCCTATTCTCTAGAACGTCACTGCCAAGGACAGATGCACCCCCGACGGACGGAGGACAGGCAGGGTCAGAGACCAAAGACAAGGCGTATTCAAGGCGGTGGCTCACAACAAAGTCAGTGATAGCAGTGACGAGAGCAGAGACACCCTCAAGTAGCGGTAAGGTCAGTGACATGCAACGCAAGCAAGCAAGAGACGACTAGACCAGCAGTGTGAGCAGACTCAGAGAGAGGAGCAGGGACAGGGACTGGAGGAGCACGAAAACAAAATACCATAGGGTGGACATGAGTACGAGGAGAGACATGGCGAGCACCAAGGGGATGACGCACAAAGTGGCATAGGGGGGCAATAGGGGACAGGACCTGGGACGAAGGAAAACGAGGGGGGAAACATGATGGAGATGAGTCCGGGGGAGGGAACAATGGGCCGTAGATGAGGGCAGGCGGGAGGGGAGGAGCTGTTGGAGGGACGTGCAGATGGTCAGGGGAGAAAAGTTTAAGGAGACTAAGGGCAGAATGCGATTGCTTCTCCCGACCCACGCCACAATCCCCAGCCCCAGCACTGCCATCGCAAGTACTTCCAGAACCTTTAGGATTAGCATCCCCAGAGTCCACTGTCTCCTGCTGCTACTGTTGCTACTGCAGCCGCTGCCACTGCTGCTGCTGCTGCGTTGGCAGCGGGGGAGGCTGCTAAGGTGCCTGGGGCATAGGGGCCAGGGGGAGGGGCCCCGCAGCTGCAGCAGGCGCAACCCCAGCCACGGGGCCTCCTAGGTCATCAGAATCCCCCACAAGCTCAACCGAGGGGAGAGTAGTGGCGTGGAGACACCAGATAGGGTCGGCCGGGGTGGGAGGGGAGCAGAAGGTGGAAGAGGGGCGAGGAAGAGGGGGGGAGGAGGAACATGAGTGAAACGGTAATGAAAACGAGCGTAAAAGGAGACTGACTCGTCAAATGTTATCTTCCGAGAGTGAAAAAAGCGGTGGTGTTCTGGGTGGCAGAATAGCCAGTCAGGAGCGTCAAGTGGGAACCTGAGGATGAGCATGTCCATTCCGGGGGCTTGAACATTAGCTAGGCAGCCCCAGACGTGGAACGCCGACGTGTCACCTGGAGACCTAGTCTAGAGGAGGGTCGGCAAAACCCGTGGCTGCGAGGACGAGACCACAGGTTAAGCTGCGGCACCGGCATGGACCATGGAGGTGCGTGCCACCTCTATGACCAAGATGATAGGGCACTCAACTACCCCATTCTGCTGTAGCAAGTCTGAAAGGGTAAACATCTGGGTGTTGCGCTTTGCAAGACAAAACATACTGTACAATTCGATTAGAGGCAAACTCGGCACGATGGTCAGAGTGAAGACGGAGCACAGGCAGGGGGCGCTGGGTACACGCAGCCACGGGAGGAGGGTGGCATTCGACTAGGAAAATAGGCAAAGTTCTTGGAATAGGCAAGAGCACCGTGCACGATTACGGTTTGAAAGTGGCTGCCGAGACTAGTGTCGAGGAGGTGCGACCTACGATGCCTTCAGCCGGCCGCCCCCGCTTAATCACTACCCGTCTCCAGCGCGGAATAATACGCGCGGTTACAAGCGGCGAGGCGAAAAGCTCTGTAGACGTGGCAAATATGTTGTTGGAGAAGCACGATCTCGCCGTAGACTCGAAGACGGTCAGGAAATCATTACGATCCGCGGGGCTGATCGCCGTGCATCAGCCCAAGAAACCCAGGCTCTCACCGAAAAACATCCGAGATCGTCTCGACTTCGCGTGGTCGCATGCCGACTGGACGCTGGAGGACTGGAAGCAGGTGATTTGGTCTGACGAGACAAAGATAAACCACTACTGCTCCGATGGACGTGCGTACGCCTGGATTCGCGAGGGCACCAGCCTTCGGAGCCATCAAGTCCAACAGACAGTTAAGCATGGGGGCGGTTCTGTGATGGTGTGGGGTTGCATGACGTATAAGGGGGTGGGGTTCATGTGCAAGATAGATGGCAGGATGGATGGGCCGCTGTATCGCAGCATCTTGCAAGATGAGCTCAAACAGACCATCGATTTTTTCAAGCTTTCCCCCTCAGAGGTCATTTTCCAGCACGACAATGATCCCAAGCACAGGTCTCGTCTGGTCCAAGACTGGCTTGGGGAGCAGGAGTACGCGGTGCTGGAATGGCCGTCGTGCTCCCCGGACCTTAACCCGATTGAGCACCTGTGGGCACACTTGAAAAGGCAACTGGGAAAGTACGAAAAGCCGCCAAGTGGAATGCTGGAGCTGTGGGAGAGGGTGCAGGAGGAATGGGACAAGATACCGGCGGAGGTGTGTGCAAACCTGATCGACAGCCTGCCGAGGAGGATCAAGGCAGTGATTCGGGCAAAGGGACGCTGGACTAGGTACTAGTTTTCCTAGAATCTAGTATGCTACCTGAATTCGGTACAAATTGTCCTGATGTTATCCTATGCTATGCTTAGGTGTTTAAGGACCATGTGTGGTACTACTTTGGTGTTTGGCAACTCGAGTGAGTCCTCTAACTGATCTTCTCAGCGTGTATGCACACCATACATTAAGGCTTAATGTTTACGCCGCTGCACTCATCAAAATGCAAAAAAAGGCTGAACATGTGGGCAATTTATTCCGCCACTGTATATCTTAACGAGTATGTCGATGTTGATCCTGCAGCAGATAATACTAACCGTCGATCGCGAACCGAATTCATCTATCTCCTCGAGCCTATTGAGACTATCTCAAGGAATTCTACAAAGCAAGAGCTAGTAGCTCTTTCATCTGCTGAAGCCGAGTTTATAGCTGCCTGCACAGCTACTCGCGAAGGTCTTTATCTTCAAGAGCTACTGGAGGAGGCAAAATTAACGACAAGTACACACTTCACCCTGCAGTGCGACAATCAAAGTGCAATCAGAATTGCGCATCAACCTGGTTTCGCCAACAGGATGAAACATATTTCGCTACGGTTCTTTTTCGTCAAAGATGAAATCGAGAAGGGGAGAATGCGATTCGTCTACTGTTCGACCAATGAAATGGCTACAGATTTTCTCACCAAGAAGCTGACACGTTAGAAGTTTCAATACTGCAACGAGCTCTGCAGAATTATCAAGAAGTGATACTATCGGACTTCCAGAAATAAAGGGGAGTGTTGTGATTAAGTCCTACTTAAGCATTTCTGTAAGTAGTTCCGATAGATATTGTGGAGTTACAGTATAGATAGCATCTGTAGAATGATGTCAGCAAGTAGCGCTCGTCTGGATGATTACGTCAGCAAGACGTTTCAGTCACGCGAACAGTCGCGCTCTTTTCAGTAGCGGTTAGAGCGCATAGCGCAAATAGCTCGAACAGGTACATCAACGAATAGGTACTTCTAGCATATATGAAAGTAGCTTGTACAACTTCATTTAATAACTTGTTCTTCAGTAAATTCTGGTCAACACTTTACAAGTTCTAAGACTTCTGTTGTCTTACTAGTCTACCATTCCAGCAAAGATCCTTGGTTAAGTCTTGAAGTATCGCAAGGCTGTAATACTGAATCTGGTGTTACAACTTGTTAATACTGGCTGTTATTGGAGGTACTTCCAGATTATTTTCTACTTCAAGTACTTGTGTCTGCACATTCTATACTTAGTCTCCTGCACCACCGAAGAGATATGTTTCGATTGGATGACGCTTTTCGATATTCTCGCCTAGGCAAGTGCGATTGTCATCATCCTTCAAATCTCGCCTCGCTGACGACGGGCGCCCCAAAAAAACCGTTGCAAGTGGCTGATCAGAGGGAACTTCGGCACTCAACCAAACGTAAACCTTTTCAGCCGAAATCAGGGCGTGTTTCTAACGCGTCTTTAAAAGGATATTGACGGTTGTGAATGGTACAAATCATCACAGTTGCTGATGCTTCAAGATCCTTAACGTCAATATACTCGTGTCATAGTGTCCATAGGAACGAGCCCTTAGGTTGGTGAGGTGACCAGGGCAGCAACCACCTGGATAGCTGGTTTAAGAAATTTCAGCCGGGCTTGGGTTGGGTTGCGGTGGGGTAGGAAAAAATATTTATAAAGTTGAAGACTTAGCTGTTGTGGGGTGTGTTGAGGGGGGGGGGTGGGGGGGTGGGGGGGGAGGATAGGTATACAAGAGGTGTTAGGGGTTGTGGGTGATGCGAGAGGGAAGATGTTCGTAATTATGACTTAGCCAAATCTTTTGGGTTGTTCGGGCCGTTGGGGCAGACTGTGTCTGACAACAGGACTTGGTCGAAATTTCAATGGGTTGAGGGGTGCCCGGGGGATGTCTCTAGCGTACAGGGACTTGGCCAATTTTTTCGATGGGTTGTGAGGAGTGTGGGGGATGTTATCAGAATTAATAATTGAACTAGAATGTGTGAGTACAAGGGTATATAGACTAGGGTGTTGTACCCTCTAAGGCACAATCCAGTATAGTCTACAGCAACGACCTAAGTTACATTTGACACACCCCCTAGACTATATAGGGGCAATGCCTAACAGGGAAAGAAGAAGCTCAGGGCGGCACTACTAGTCCAGCCTCTGAGGCAAGGGTCTAAAGACCAGTCAAAGGAGTACAGACAAGACAAGAGCAAGAGTAGGGCGGCACTACTAGTCCAGCCACTGGGAGAGGCCACAAGGCCAATGAGGGTAAAATATATATATAAAGAAAAGTACAAGGTTAAGGCCCTAGCAAGTGAGAGGCTACAGGAACGAGACCTAGCTGTACACAGTGCAGTTGATGATCTTTAGGCGCAAGCGCCTTCGTAAAGATATCAGCTCTGTTGGCACCGGAGGCCAAGTGTACTACGCGCGCCTGGCGGCGCTGCTGGAGCCCACGCAGGAGGAAGTACCGCAGCTGGATGTGCTTCGCTTTGCCCTCGAGTTGAGGCTCCTAACACAAGAGGGCCATGGTCCTGTAGTCAGCGTACAGGACCGGGGCAGAGCTAGGCCGCTCACCTAAGTTACTGAGTAAGAAGGTCAGCCAGCGGAGCTCCTGTGCCGCCATGGCACCGGCGTAGATCTCGGCCTCACAGCTGAACTGGGCAACAGACGAGGAGCGGATAGATCTCCACGAGATGGCACCTGAACGAAGGCTGAAGCAGTAGCCGTGCGAGGACCTGAGGGTCTCGGCGTCGTCTGCCCAAGAAGTGTTTGTGTGTCCAGTAAGGACCACTGGCATGCATCCTCCTAGCACTAACCCCATGCCCGATGTACTTGCAAGATAACGCAAAACCCTCTTAGCGGCAGACCAGTGCTGAGGTCGGTGTCTGCCTGGAGACACAAAGCGAGCCAGGATGCTGAGAGGGTATGCGAGATCTGGGCGAGTGCAAGTCATCAGGTACATGAGGCAACCCACCAGCTCTGCGTAAGGACCACTGGGCTCTGCTGACTCCTCAGGAACTGGAGCCGAGAGCCTGTGGTCTAGAGGCATAGGAGTGGGCTGTGCGGAGGAGAACTGAAGGCCGAACCTCTGAAGGACCTAGCGCACCAAGTGTGACTGAGTCAAAGTGATGGTGCGCGCTGCTCTGTCCCTGGAGATCTGCAAGCCAAGGAAGTGGTGCAGTTCTCTAAGGTCAGTGCAGGTGTGTCTCTTCAGTAGCTCGGCCTTCACGGAGGCCAGTGCGTCCCTGTCTGCTGTGGCGAAGACCAGGTCGTCGACGTAAACAAGGATGTAGAACGGGGTCTGGCCAGCACGAACGAAGAGCGAGGGGTCTGCAGAGGACAGAAAGAACTGCAGGTCAGCTAGCGTAACACGCAGCGTGTCGTGCCACTCACAGGGAGCCTGCCGCAGGCCGTAGACAGGGCACCGCAGGAGCCACTGGGTCCCACGAGGGAAGGTACCAGTGAAGCCCTGAGGGCGGCGCACGTAGCGTGCCTTGAATACAGGCAGCTCCCCAGGAGGGCGCTTCACCTTGAAGAGCCAGCGGCCATCGACTACGTTCACCCCAGGTGGGGGAACTGCGTCGACGTAGATGCCGGTGGATCTCCAAGATGCCATCTCCTGCTCCATGGCAGCTATCCACTGAGAGGCCCAGGGTACTGAGACCGCCTCAGCGTAAGTGCGAGGGGTCGGGATGTCGAAAGCGTCGGGGTCACCCTCAGGGACTAGAAGCATGGAACAGAGATGGGGAGCAGCCTCGGACAAGAAAGCAACCTCATACTGGCGGTCCTCCAGGACGTCATTGCCGAGGGCAGGAGCACCCCGACTAACGGAGGACAGGCAGGGTCAGAGACCAGAGCGGTGGCGTAGTCAAGGCGGCAGGTAGAGGCAAAGTCAGCGACCGCATCGACAAGGGAGTCAAGGCTTGAAACCAGCGGCAGTGGCGGCCGGAGGCGAAGCAGCGACGGAAGCACCAAGGCTAAACAAAGCAGGGGATCCTACGCCTGACGCAGCAGGGGAGTCTAAGCAAGGCACACCTATACTAGGCAACAAGGGGTAATAAGACGGAAGCACACTAGAGTCATCAGCATACATCACATGCAGAGCAGTAACAATCGCATCCATATCAACATCAAATATCTGAACCCTACGACGAAGCAAACTGTGCCAGTCTGGGAGCCTGGGCGACGGGCCGAAACGCTGACGAAATAGGTCATCCAGGCGACGGAAACAACGGACGGAGGTGTGACCGATCTTACCACAAACGAAGCCACGACGAGGACCGGTCTGGAGCAGGTACTGAAAGCGCACGTAACCCGAACCACCACCTGGCAGTCCACCACGCGCACCACCACCACGTCCAGCGCTACCACCAACGCCAGGCCACCCGGGCAGGAGACCACTCGCCCGTCTCTGCTGCGGCTGCGACTGCTGCGGCTGCGACTGCTGCGGCTGCTGCGGCTGACACGAGTGGCTGCTGAGACGGCTGCTCGGCTGCACCTGGCAGGGTCCCCTCGTCCGCACCACCACCAGGAGAGCCAGCTTCAGCACCACCTACACCTGCACCCCCACCCCCGCCACCATGCCCAGCCTTGAAACGGCGACCCTTCGCCGGACGGACCTGTGCTGCAGCGGCAGTCTCAGCCACAGCAGCAGAACCGTCGCAGAAAGTGCACTGAGTGGGGGCGCAACCCAGAAAGATAGGGACTGGCACAGTACCGCTGGTCTGAGCGATAGAGCGGTGGCAGGCCTCTATAGCGGACAGGGTGTCAACAAAGTCAGTGAGGGTGAGGTCTGCGGGGTGGGCGCTAAGGAAGTGGTCACGGGCAGTGGCAAGACGGTCAGGAAGGCGGGTGGCTAGCAGGTAGAGAGTAAAGGTGAGGGGCGGCTGGTGGGCTAGAAGCTGTGTGGGAGTGCAGGCAGCACGCTAGGTCTCGTCTATAGTGCAAAGGTGAGCGGCCAGGTCGGCGACAGTGGGGAACGACGCAAGGTCAGGGAAGAGCATGGGGAGGATCAGACGACCGACCGAGGCAGCAGACGGGGTGGAAGAGCGCTGGACAATAGCATCTAGGAAAGCCTGGGCAGTGTTGATAGACCTGAAGCGAGGTCGCTCGGACAGGAGGAGGGCATTGCTAATGGCAAGCTGTGCGACAGCGTCACGAGACAGCCAGACAGAGCAAGCAAGGGCAGCGGCCACAGCGGACTCACGCTCAGCGGCCGAGGGATCAGTAGACAGTGAAGCGGGGGGGTCAGGGCAGGGAAGAGTACCGTCAAGATGGACAGACAGAGAGTGGCCATCCTGCCGCTGACCTGTGAGGTGGCGACGGAGGTCAGCAAGCCACGCATCAAACTCAATCGGCAGGCCCTCAGCGTCAAAGCGAAGCACCTCCGCCATCAGTGACAATAGAGGGCAGTGGAGAGCAGTACAGTGTGGTGCAGTGCGGCGCAGTGCGGTACGGTGCGGTGCAGTGCGGTGCGGTGCAGTGCGGTGCTGTGCGGTACAGTGCGGTGCAAGGCAGATTAGTACGGTACCGGGGGGTTCGCAGGGCGGTGCTGATCGGGAAGAATGGGCCGACCTCGAGGCGGCGGCGGGCTGGCGACGACGCGAATGCCGGGGCGGGCCGACGGGCGACGGACGCGAGGGGCCAGCAAACGGCGGCAGCAGGGGGGGTGGCGGCTAGGAGCTGGTGCGACGGCGAGTAGAGCCGGCCGCGACAGCGGCGAAGGACAGCCGCGACGGCGGGAGCGACCGTGGGGCGGCTGGAGACGGCAGCGACGGCAGCTAGGGGCGGCCACGACGGCGAGGGGCGGCCGTGAGCCGGCTGGAAGCGGCCGCGACGGCAGCTAGGGGCGGCCGCGACGGCAGGAGCGACCGTGGGGCGGCTGGAGACGGCAGCGACGGCGGCTAGGGGCGGCCGCGACGGCGAGGGGCGGCCGTGAGCCGGCTGGAAGCGGCCGCGACGGCAGCTAGGGGCGGCCGCGACGGCTAGGAGCAGGCGCGACGGCGACTAGAAACAGCTAGGGGGGCGGCTAGGGGCGGGCGCGACGGCTAGGGGCGGCCGTCTAGAGGCGGGCGCGAACGGCCAGAGGGCCAGCTAGGGGCGGGCGCGAAAGGCCAGGGGGGCCGGCTAGGGGCGGGCGCGACGGCCAGGGGGCCGGCTAGGGACGGGCGCGACGGCCAGGGGGCCGGCTAGGGACGGGCGCGACGGCCAGGGGGCCGGCTAGGGACGGGCGCGACGGCCAGGGGGCCGGCTAGGGTTGGTCGCGAACGGCCAGGGGGCTGGCTAGGGGCGGGCGCGACGGCCAGCGGGCCGGCTAGGGACGGGTGCGAACGGTTAGGGGGATAGCTAGGGACGGGCGCGACGGCCAGGTGGCCGGCTAGGGACGGGCGCGACGGCCAGGGGGCCGGCTAGGGTCGGTCGCGAACGCCCAGGGGGGCGGCTAGGGGCGGGCGCGACGGCCAGGGGGCCTGCTAGGGACGGGCGCGACGGCCAGGGGGCCGGCTAGCGAAGGGCGCGACGGCCAGGGGGCCGCCTAGTGTCGGTCGCGAACGCCCAGGGAGCTGGCTAGGGGCGGGCGTGACGGCCAGGGGGCCGGCTAGGGACGGGCGCGAACGGCCAGGGGGCCAGCTAGGGAGGGGCGCGACGGCCAGGGGGCCGGCTAGGAGCGGGGCAAGATGGTGGCTAGGGCCTAGGGGCGGAAGCGTGTGATACCATATCAGAATGAATAATTGAACTAGAATGTGTGAGTACAATGGTATATAGACTAGGGTGTTGTACCTTCTAAGGCACAATCCAGAATAGTCTACAGTAATGACCTAAGTTACATTTGACAAGTGTCTTTAACATTCAGGGCAGGCCCTTAGTTATAAGGCTTTTTACGCTGATTTTATCGTTTTCAAGGTGTTCTCTTGTACCGACCCTGATGAATCAGCCTTGAAAACGAAAGAACCAGGGCCAACAGGAAGAAAACCACTACCAAAAACTGATTTTCAGGGTGTTTCTTGAGATCGACACTGATCAATCAGCGTGGCCTAAAATGAATCTGAGGGCCTGATTCAGGGACATCGCCGAACATTTTGCAGGTAGGTAGTACATTACATCTGATTCAAGGTCTGTACGCGCTGTGCTCTGGAAACTCAGTAATGGCGATGTGGGAATGGCGTGGTGAGTATGCTAATATATTGAGAAGGCTATTGATGGGCTTTACACCGTTTGAAGTCAAGAGCTATCGATGATGCATATTTGTAGTTTTTGTCGTGTTACACATTTTATAACCGCATCAAATTAATTTGCGCCTAAAAATGGATGGTGATTTCCATCTAAAATGTTGTCACAATTTGTATGTGCTCGATTTTGAAACATACGGTAGTGAAAATTAATGACCCCTTTTGACATGTTCAGCCTGAGCTTGTAAGGGGTTCAACTTCATCTGCATGCTCTGCGACTCGCTGCGACATAACGGGCCTAATAACCCCTCAGCGCGGCAATGTGTTTGAGGGCTCAATTCGGAGTCGCACAGCCGTGTCGCTGAGCCGAAGCTGTCGGTCGGTAGTCTAGAGAGGCATGACAAATCGATCCCCGTCACTGTCCGTGTCGGGCGGGGGCGTGGTTCGGGGCTGGGGGAGGTTTTGGGGGGAGGGGGAGCGGTAGGGTGAGGGGAGAGGGGGGCGTGTCTGACGGGACCCGTGCGAACTAGGCTTTCAGCGGTGGCTCCTCCAAACTTTCGTGGCTGGGGGCTTGGTTGGGTGCCATGGGCCAAGGCTGCAAGCACAACCTCCACTTCGAGAGAAACTGCACATGTCTCTGCGCCTCGAAGGACCAGTGTGGCGAAAAATCCAGTTTTCGCAGAGTTGCGCAGGACATGTAGGCTGTCAGCCGTTTCGTTCCCCCTTCGGACGAAATCGTCGCACGGGTATCAACCCCAGTCGTCGGGTCGCAGCATTTGGTCGCTCAGTGGGACTGCTGTTCTGTCAAGGCAGGTGTGCCGTGGCCGAGCATGCCCACCAGCCAGGTTCGAAACAAGGCTCGGAAGTCACAACGCGAAATCGACGGTGGAAATGGGGTCGCTTTGGTCTCGAATCGCCGATTGTTTGCAATTCGTGGTCGTGGCGCCAATAGATGGGAGATGAAAACCAAGCAGGCAGCAGAACGCAAACCAACATAGGGACTCCCGCCCACGCAAACTCATCAGCTCGTATCGAAACCTCGAAGCCAGTAGTCTCTTCTACGGCTACTCCATTTCTCACGCCAATTTCCTAGTTTTCCAGCTCGCTCGTTTTACTTCTCGATTCACCGACTGAAAATTCCACTCTGTCGCTTCTTTGTGCTGTTCTCAGCGTCCCTCACGCCTTCAAGCTCTCACTCGCAATCCATATATTCAAGCAAGCCTAGCCTGATCACTCAAACCTCAGCGATCCCTCTCCCACCAGCCGCCATGGCCACGATACGGTGGTCTCAACTATACTCCCTCCTCACAGTCGCAGCCCTCGTTGCGACAGCGGTCGCAGCAAATCCGTCTGCGACGCCGTCGAGCGCCGTCGCAGAGCAGCTCAATTCCGCAGGCTTTTCCGGGTTCGTCAAGCTCCTCGAATCCGCCGACTTGCTCCAAATGGTCCACGACAAACTAAAGACAGGCGATGTGACCCTCTTCGTCCCTACGAACGAGGCGCTCATGTACCAGATATCCCCGGCCGTCCTCGCGTTCCTGAAAGCCCCGCGGAATAAAGCCCTCCTCCGTCAGGTGCTTTTATTCCACGTTGTCTCGGAGCATATCTCGGCTTTCCAGTGGGACGGGAAGCACACGTCCCTCGAGGGCTCCCCCGTGGAGCTCCGCATGGATGCGCTCGCGTTTTACGCGGCGAACAACCCGGTGAAGCAGTACAACGCGATCACGCTCGAGGAGGGCGCGGTGGTGCACTCGATCAAGGGGCTGCTCATCCCGCCAACCGCGGAGAGCCTGCTCGTGAACATCCAGAGCGACACTGACCAGGACGGGCGGCGAATTCTGGGTGACGCCGCCACCGCCGCCGTCGCCGCTCCCCCGTCCGCAGCCCCGCCTCCCCCGCCCGTGGATACCAAGCCCGTGCCCAGCATGCCTCCCCCTGTTCCTTCTCCTCCTCCTCCGCCCTCGTACCCTTCCGGCCCGCCAATGAAGCCGTCCGCAAGTGAGAATTCCCCCGCCCTTTCATTCCCTCCCCTGCTCCATCCCTCTTCTCGACACGCCCTTTCTCTTCCCCCAACTCTCCCAACTCCTCCCAACTCCTCCATCCGCTCCACCCCTCAACTCTCTCCCCTCCCCCCTCCTCCCCCCCCTGTTCCTCGTCGTCTCGCTTGGCTCCTCACACGTTCTCCCCGCAATTCTTTGCTCGCTTCATGCACTTGCCAGTCCAGCACCGATCTTACACTCCTAGTTCTGCGTTTCATGCCAGACCATCTCATGCCTCTCTCCCCTTGTATTCCCCCTCGTGTAATCTCGCCTCCTCCCGCGTGCAGGATTCACCTCCGGCGTGCAATGGATCTCAACGGTGGGGGGAGCCATGCTTCTGGCGCTCCTCTTGTAGTCAACGGTTCCGCCCTCGCGCGCTCAGGGCATGTCGCTCCTGTAGCTTCAGCTTGTTCTCACCGCTTTCTGATAAGAAAACCAGAAGGTCTTAGGCAGGATGTCGCTTGGCCATTTAACGGGCCTCGAATTAAAGGTACGCAGGAGGAGCCCCATGGACGCTTGAAGACTTTCCATCGTTGCGGGCTTTTCTTCCCCTTTCACTTAGGTAGTGACATAGGAGTACGTTGCGATTGACTTCAGTGTAATTGCGATTGACATAGGAGTTTCAGATACTACCACTGCGCGGCACCTAAGTGTAGTGCGCTGTCCCTTTCACTGAAAGCTGATGACTCTTAACCACTGCCTGAAGGGTTATCAGCTGACAAACAGCCAGCCCCCCTGACAACAATAGCCTCTGAGTCTCTGAAACCAACATACACGACCAGTCTTTCCGGGTTTTGGGCCGTTGACAGTAGGACTAATGCCTTGAGCGCCAAGTACAGCGTGTTCCTATGGAACCTCTTCCCAGGCAGGCGCACTACGGCATCTGCATGTGATCTGTCCAGCTACTCCGCATTGCCAGAAAGA
This sequence comes from Closterium sp. NIES-67, assembly GCA_027943415.1. Lineage (NCBI taxonomy): Eukaryota > Viridiplantae > Streptophyta > Zygnematophyceae > Desmidiales > Closteriaceae > Closterium > Closterium sp. NIES-67. The sequence continues at coordinate 172,020 of BQMB01002129.1, forward strand.
ACAGCCATAGGAAGCAGTTCACCCATCAGAACAGCTCCCAATACAGGACTTCTCGTAGTACGGCTGTGAGGTAATACTTCGCTTATGTATGCAAGCCCAATCTACGTCTGGCACTAACAGAAAGCAGTCCTGACATGGGACATCATTCCAGCATAGAAGAAATGTCATCCATCCATCTGTCTAGCGTCCGCCTCAGCCTTCCACACGCACTGGTAAAAGAAAATTTCTTTAGTAGGACACAGAGCACCCGTAATGTAGGCTCGTTCTAAAGCCAAAACCCTAATGAATTCATTTATCAACACTTAAACCCCTAGAATTCCCCCCCCCCCCCTAACCCCGGTTCTGTAGTTTCCTCCCTGACCCCAGGCGCAGCCTTATTTAGCTGCTGCAGCTGGAGGAGCAAGCGCGCCAACAGGAGGCGCTCCAAGGAGCCCCTGTTGCCCTTCTAGGTCCATCAGCTGCTGCTCGCGGTCCATCTCTATGATAAGCGGCACGCATAGGATTAAGAACGTCGTCCCCGCGATCCACGCCGCCTTCCCCGTGCTCCATAGTAGCTTACGACCCACCACGTTACTCCCCGATGCCACCCGTTTAAGCCTCGCCGTTAGCCAATGCTCCTGCGTCAGATGAGCGAAAGTGGGGGGGAAGAAGATGAAGGACGGGCAAGGGAGAAGGGGGGAGGGAGAGGCGGGTGAAGGGTTGATAAAGGAGATTTAAGGACGGTCAAGGGAGAAGGGAAGGGGGGGGGGGGGAGGAGGGAGGAGGGAGGGGGGAGGCGTGTGAAAGGTTGACTGGAAGCTAAACGGCTAGGCGGGAATGGGATCAGAAGCGAAGGAAATGCCTACTGGAATTAGATCGCATGCGGTAGGATCAGCTTTATACAGCGTATTGGAGCATAGCGCCCTATCCTAGGGTAAACAAAACGACCAGCAGCCTTCCCCGATCAAACGGCCCTCGCGTAGATCCTCGGAAAATGAGCAGAAACAGGAGGATCTTAGGATGGTTAATAGGGTTACGAGGCGGACGCTTTCAAAATCGCTCAGACCCTGTAAGGATGTAAGGATAAGGCCAGACGTAGCAAGGCTATAGCAAAACCGGTATCAGGACCGGGTCCGGAACGAGATGCTGAGGCATCATCCAGGCAAAATAATTCAGATCCATTACTTCTAAGGGTGGTACCTGCTTGGCTGATCCGGAAGATCCGATGGCTGCCGAAGTTCCTGGCATGGGTGCGCTCTCAGAAAGGGGAGTGGATCACGGCTGATCGGGGGCGTCTATGACGGAGATGAACTTCGAACGGAGACCTAGCCCCCTCAATGGTAGAGAAATAGTGACGGCCGTAAATTATGCCTAACGCGGGAGCTTTAGTTAGGGTTGTTGGGGAGGGGGGAACGGGGGCCGTGGAGGGTGGAATGGAAGGCGAAATGAAGCGAATTTTTCCATCTGTAACAATAGGGGGAGTGTAACTGTAACAGCTGATTACACTTGTTATGAATGAACAAGCAGAGTAGCGCGGAAATGAATAACGAAATGCTCACTCACTGAATGACGATACAAGGAATGGCAAGCCAAGATATAGGAACACCAGAGCTAGTCTAACCATGCGATGGTAAGGTTCGGGAAAGAGATCGAAGGGTCTTGAAGTGACGAAGCGAGGCCCGGAGAACTCCCGAAGGTCGAACCGGAAGGTCTGGAGGAGCTGAGGTGATTCTGTCAGAAAGGTCCGGAACCATCCCGAGGCTGCGGGTATGTTCGAGCGTACGCGATTGCAGTACCGCTCGGTAAGGAATAGAAAATTCCTTACACCACCCCCCCCCTTAGCGAAGGTGATCTATATCAGCCACCTACTTGCGGGCCAAATAAGTCGCAAGAATCGAATGTGACTGTACCTTGTCCGAGGGCACCCACATGTCGTCCTCACTGGTACAATCGGTCCATCGTATCAGGAAGTCAGCGTGTCGTCCTTGGCCGTCGATACGAATCCGATGGCTCAAAATCTTCGAAGGCTCGATGGTCGTCTCGGCTGGTGGCCGTGCATATGGGACCAATTGCTGTCGGGCGATGTCCGACATGTCAGGAACTAAGGGTCGCAACAGGCTCACGTGGAACTTGTTGTGAATACGCCAGTCATCAGGTAGGCGCAACTGGGCGGTCACCGACGTCACCATCTTCATGATCTTGAATGGGCCACAGAAATGTGGTCGTAGTTTTGTCGGTAGTGGCAATCGTAAATTCTTGGTGTCCAACAGGACTAGTTGCCCTGCTGCCATTGTAATATCCCGTCGATGTAAATCCGCATACCGTCGGGCAGTTGCATTCCCCTTGCGAATAAGTTCGGCAGCCTTGTCTCTGGCAGTCTGTAATTCTTCGACGAACTGCTGCGATCGTGGTACTTGACTCTCAACGTTGGTGGAGATTGGCACTGTAGGGTCCATCCCGTAATTGAGATAAAACAGGGAGTGATTAGTCGTAGCCAAGGGCGCGTTGTTGTAGGAAAATTCCAACATAGGTAGCACGTCCTCCCATTTTGTTCGGTCGGGGCAGTTTGTCCGAATCAGCTGCTCCATCATTTGATTCGTCTTTTCAGTATGGCCGTCCGTTTGGGGATGATATGCGGATGAGAACTGTAGACGCGTGCCGTACCAAGCCCACGTGTCCTGCCAGAATTTTGACGTGAACTTCGGGTCTCGATCGCTAATGATTGCTGCTGGTATCCCGTGTAAGCGAACAACGGTCGAGATGAACAGGCGCGCGGTTTCTTCGGCTGTAATGGTTGTACTACATGGTGCGAAATGCGCCATTTTCGTCAATCGGTCGACGACAACCAAGACTGCGTCGTTTCCGCTGGGTCCGGCCGGAAGTCCCGTAACGAAATCCATCGTTACGTATTGCCATGGGCGTTGAGGTGGCTCGAGGGGTTGCAACAGTCCTGTAGGTCGCTGGTGGGATGACTTCATTCGCTGGCAGATCGGACACGCGGCCACGTAACGCTGCACATCTGTCACCATATCTGGCCAGTAATAAAACCGCTGCAACGCCTTCAGAGTTTTATCAACCCCGAAATGTCCCGATAAATTTGAATCGTGGACTTCTTGAATTAGTAATTCGCGAAGTAGACGATAACTTGGGACCCAAATTCGATATGTTCCGCTTCGTAAGTAATAGATGCCTTTCCGTGTAGTGATTGGGAGATGGCCGTCGTTTACGAAGAAGGGGTCAGTCGAATACCCGTGGGTAAATAGTCCACTCAGTAGCGGGTTGCTCTGGCCGACTAGTACTGCTGCGAGTTGGGCAGATGGTCTGGAAAGGGCGTCGGCAATATTGTTGGCGCCTTTTTTATACGTGATGTTGTACGTAAAATTGGACTCCAGATAGTCCAGCCAGCGTATCTGCCGCGGGTTGAGATTCGGTTGCGCTCTCAGGTACTGTAGTGATTTGTGATCGGTTCGTACCGTCACGTCTGCTCCAGTCAGGTAGCACCTCCATATTTTGAACGCATGGACGATCGCCAGCATCTCCGTGTCGTGTACCGGGTAGTTGCGCTCAGCAGATTGCATTTTCCGAGACTCGTACGCAATTGGTTGAAGCCCATTGCCGAAATCCTGCATGAGCACTTCTCCGATGACGATGTCACTTGCGTCGGTGATTACTTCGAAGGGCCGTTCCGGGTCAGCGATGCGAAGTACCGGTGGTGACATTAAAAGATTTTTTAATGCCTCAAACGCAGCTTGCTGCTTCTCCCCCCACTCGTAAAAAGTCCCCTTCTGCAGTAGGTCGGTTAGAGGCCCAGTTAACCCTGCCATGTGGGGTATAAATCGCCGCACGTAATTCACGAAACCCAAAAAGGATTGCAGCTACTGCAGATTTGTTGGTGGTTTCCATTCATGAATAGCCCAGAGTTTTTTCGGGTCTATCCGTATCCCCTCCGTGGAGATCACGTGCCCTAGGAACTCCAGTTCTTGTTTAAAAAACTCGCACTTGGAGCCCTTGGTGATGAGTCGATGCTACTGCAATCGCTGAAAAACCGCTTCCAAATCTTTTAAATGTTGCTCGGGGGTCTTGTTGTAGATCAGGATGTCGTCCAGGTAAATTATCACGCATTTGTCGAGTAGATCGTGGAACACCCCGTTCATGGTGAGTTGGAACGTCGAGGGGGCGTTCGTTAATCCAAACAGCATCACCGTGTATTCGTAACTCCCGTAGCGAGTTCGAAACGCGGTCTTGTGGCAATCGTCAGCGAACACCCAAATTTGATGGTAACCACCGCTAAGGTCGATCTTCGAAAAATAGCGAGCTCCGCGAAGGTTGTCGATTAGTTCGTTTGTACATGGGATTGGGTAGCGCGATTTTATTGTTACCCGATTAAGGGCACGATAGTCCGTACACATGCGAAGTCCTCCGTCCTTCTTTGGGGTGAACAGGATCGGTACTGCGAACGGTGACGTGCTTGGCCGAATAAACCCTTTCGCCAGCAGGTAGTCCAGCTGGTTCCGTAATTCCTGTAGCTCCGGCTGAGTCAGGCGCCATTGCGTGCGTACAGTAGGCTGCGCGCCGGGCTCCAACTCGATCTTGTGGTCCTGGGGTCGTTTGGGTGGCAGTCCACTTGGCAAGTCGTCCGGGAAAATCTCAGGATATTCCCGAATGATTTTCGCCAAGTCATCCGGGACCGAAGCGCAAAGTTTGTTGATGTCGGTCGCCTCGTTCTGCGCCGACGATTCTGTTAGATGGGCGGCGTATAAATCTGCTCCATTCTTGACGCTCGCTTGAGGCACACCGCGTTGACTCGTGTCGACGTTGTCTCTGCTTCCGGCCACGTGGGTAATTTTTGCCATTGTGCACTCGCCTGTGGTCCAATCGATCTGCGGGTTGAATCATCGCAGCCAATCACGTCCTAATAGCACGTCGTAGCCGTCGAGCGTTGTCGCCAGCATCGGCGCGCTGAAACCAAAATCTTCGCCACCCTTCATTCGAACGACGGGTGCTTTGTCGCGTATCGCCAGGGGGGTGCCATCCACCAATCGTGCGTCGATTTTGGGCATACACCTCTCCAGCGTCAGGTGTAGTCGTCATGCCGTTTCTCGATTTATCAGGCTGGAACTCGCACCTCCATCGATGAATATTTTTATTTTTCTTCCGTTGAGTCGTCCCTCCGCCAGTACAGGGTGGTCCACTGGGTCATCCCCCTTATTCAGCCAGGAGTGGTTGATAGCATGTATCGGAACCACTACTCTGTGGGGATGGTGTTTTTCGGGCGATGAGGCAGGGTCAGTAGGGGGCCCGACCGCTACTGACGCTTGGCGTTTCCCGACCCGCCTTCGTCGTTCTTCTTTATCTGCTTCTTTCGGGGGCAATCGTGAGATTGGTGACCCGGCTGGTGGTAGTTGAAACATTGTCCCTTGCGAAAGTCTTCCATGTGCTCCTTTGCCACGACGCCGTGAATCGCGGGCCGTGGATTCAGGCCACGAAAACGATTTCCCTCTCAGGAACCCGCTCTCGCATACGTCCGATGTGCGTCAAAGTTGTTTGCGATCCGGACTGCTTCGTGAAACGTCGCCGGAAGTCACAGTCGGACCTCGCATTTAATGTCCTGCTTCAGACCCGAAATGAATCGAGCTTTCTTCTCGGAGTCATGCATGTTGGTGATTTGATCGCATAACGCCATGAAGACCGACGCGTAATCCTGGACATAACTCCACTGGCGCCAGTTGTCCAGCGTCGTGCGTGCGTTGTCCGAGGCGGATATTGGCTCGAACCGTTCACGCAGAGCTGTACCCCACGCCTTCCACGTGCAAATCTTGGTCGATCCAAAAATCGCGGTTGACCCTTGGGCAGCAGACCCAAAGTTTCCGAAAAACCCCTGTGTGTCGCCTGCCGAAAACTCCCCCTCCTGTAGTGTATATCGCCACCAATCTAGCGCAGGTCCCCGCAAAAGTGATACAGCCAGCCGAATTTTTAAATCGTCAACCGTGATCTCAGCGGCATTAAAATAAAGTTCCGCCGAAAATAACCAGCCCGTAACAGTAGTATTCTTATCTGTGGGGTTGAACGGGGGCGGCATTGTCGATTTGATCGTCGCTGTCGTCACGATCGGCATAAACGCCGGTGCGGCTACAGTAGCGGCTGCTTCTGACCGAGCGGCTGCTGCTATCGCTGCTGCTGCTGCTTCGGCTGCTGGTCGTGCTGCCACGTCAGCTGCTGTGGTGGCTTCACTGTCCTTGCACTCTTGTGACACCTCACGTGCGATTTCGTCCAAGACGATTTCGACACGTCCGGTGCTGGTGACCTCCTCTTGGGCGGCAGTTTTCTGGCGCGAATCCTCTCGCGCCTGGCGTAACTCGGCAACTTTTGCACAAAGTCGCTCGTTGTCCTCCAGCACTGTAGCCATATGTGTGTTCATGGCGTTGAACTGCTCCCGAAGCTCGTTGAACTGAGCTTGGTCCATTTGGCGATTGCTCCGTCGGGGCAGGGGGAAATCCGTAATATGCCTGTACTCAGGTAAGCGCAAACGCTATCGTAGTTGGGCGAAGTAATCAGTCTAATTCGCGAGCAACCGCTTTGCAGCTTACGTGAGGGACCTACCCCCCCCCAAAAAAAACAACTCACGAAAACGGGTGAGCGAGGAAAGTGGCTCTGAATACCAGGTGTTATGAATGAACAAGCAGAGTAGCACAGAAATGAATAACGAAATGTTCACTCACTGAATGACGATACAAGGAATGGCAAGCCAAGATATAGGAACACCAGAGCGAGTCTAACCATGCGATGGTAAGGTTCGGGAAAGAGATCAAAGGGTCTCGAAGTGACGAAGCGAGGCCCGGAGAACTCCCGAAGGTCGAACCGGAAGGTCTCGAGGAGCCAAGGTGATTCTGTCAGAAAGGTCCGGAACCATCCCGAGGCTGCGGGTATGTTCGAGCGTACGCGATTGCAGTACCGCTCGGTAAGGAATAGAAAATTCCTTACAAAACTTTTGTTATGAATAATAACTGAGTGTGCACTTAATAATAATGATGACTACAAGAATGGGATGACTAGCAAAAATTTCCATCTGTGATAATAGTGTTATGAATAAAAACTCAGATTATAGCGAAGAATACTATAGGGGAACGTGATTACAATGTGTCGTATCCAAGTGAGACCTATGACTTATATAGTGCGAGTTGACCAGGTTGAATGTCGGCTCGATAGTCCCGAGGGTGACGGGGTCAAAATGGGTTCGGGGCGACTCGGGATCAGGTTGGGGCCGAAAAGGTCGACGGGGGCTGGTTTGGCGCGATAACCAAGGGCCGAGCTTGCGGACGCGCACGGTTCGCGGTACTCACTGTAGCGAGCCCCAGTAAGGAATCGTAATTCCTAACACTCTCCCACCTTCTAAAGGAAGGCACTCCCTTTATCGAGGTCGAACCTTTTATCTAAGTTAATCCCCGAAGTGACTGTATGTCTTCAGCCCTGTGACGAGCGTAATGATTACGCCGGCCTAACAAGGTCTTGAGGTCGAACTGAAATGAATGGTTAGAAAGCGTCGAAACGATCACTTTTAATCTCGGCCATCGAAGATGGTCGAATTCTTTTGCTGACCAAACGGTTAAGGGTAAATACTCCAGCGGAAGACAATGAACAGTGAAACCGTCGAGTGGTCGATTGATGATGGCGCATGGCATCAGGATTTCTTGAAATGATGACGGGTGAATAACGTGATGGTCGATGAAATCAAGAACCCGTTCATCAAACGCGAAGTAGTTCGAGTCACATGCAAAAGCACGCGTCCGTCTCCCACGAAAGTCAGCGAAATCCATCAACGAAGTGACGAAATCAGGTGCGGAAGCGTAACGGTGACGAATGATGCTCGAAGGCGTACCGCGTCAAAAGTCGTAAAATTCCGCAACTACTGCTCCAGAAGACTCCCACACGAACTCCAAATTTCTTCAAAGGTCAAAACACTGCGTGCGAGCTGGCCCCAACACAGCTCTTCAGTATTGCTGCAAAATTATATATAAATCCGATACTCCTCCTGATGGGTGGCGATGATGCGCCGGGGTCGTGTTCACACAATCACGCGTATGAAGAATGGAGGTTGTAGCGAGTGATGGCGAGAGGTGGACGACGATGGCGATGACCTGTAACCTGTACCAAACCACTCCCGTGAATAGCCTCGAACAGAACCCGGTGTCAAATGACTCCAGCTGCATCAACTTCTTTGTCCGTACACGCCGAAAAATTCGGGAAGTGACGAAACAGCTGCTGCGCTTCTCCTCCTCTATGCACCCAAAATATTCAGAGATTATCAGTCGATGTTGCTCGTACCCCTGAAGATAGCGAGCACAACTCCAGCTGTAAACGCTCGAACTGCTCCTCAAACTCACTGAAAATGTCGGAACCACTCAGTACTTAGCAAATACTGTAACTCCGCTTCACAACTAACCGTAAAAATGCCCAGGCGTCACCACGTTTTTTAGCAGCGCCCCCACGGTTTCTCCACCAGCTATACGCATGAACTGAACCCATTTATCTTAGGGTTTACCGGAGTCCACAGCCTCGGCATGATGTTTTGGCCGTCGATCAGGGTCAATGCGCATCATACGCCGTTGATCTCCGCCCATCTATTACCCAACTCTAAAATACTCCGGTTCCCTGTCCCACTGGCCGTGCAGACGTTCACCCATCTCGCGGCTGCTGCAGGTTACCCAAAACCGATTCGCTGCTGCTTAACTAACTAGGAGAATCCGCAGAGACAGGAGTGCCCACGCTTCTAGTAAGAGGAGCTTTAACGAGCTTGCCTACTGACCGCTGGATAGCTCCCTCCTCCGTCGGAAACTCGTCAAACTACATCCGCAAAAGTTTGAGCCTCCTTCTGCTGCACTGGGTGAAAACCCACAGCTCCGCTGCAACAATAACTCCGAAAATTTCGGGGACACTCCATCAGCACAGTGTAGTTTGCAGATTCACCCCCCTTATTCAGCAAGAAGCCGTCGATTAATAAGTCGACACTGCTACTTGGTGGGAATGGTGATTTCCGGGAAATGTAGCTGAGCGAGTAGCAGCCCGAACGCCGCTAACCCATGTGGTCCAGTACTCCCGTCGTTCTTCTCCCAATGCTTCACCTCCTGACAGTTAACGCATTCGACGACCGGTGGAAAAACACTTAATACACATCCAGGGGTGGTGGCCTCCGTTTCCGTTGATCGTGGGGGTATGAATCGCTGGTCCACGAAAAATGCCTCCCCACACGGGAAGTAGCACTCGCTGAGTACACTCACTCCTGCACAGCATTATCTCCTCCAGATGGCCGTCGTGGTGAATAGCGCCGAGGTCATTAATCCCAGCCGCTCCCATACAACTGCACACCCACACATCTGTCAAACTAGAAACTAGGATGCCATAAAAATGGCGTAAGGTTTTAGGAGCTAGGAGGCAGAGATTTGACGAGAGAAAAGAGAGGTGGATTAGAAAGAGAGAGAGGTACAAGGAGGGGTGTTGTGCCCTCTACAGTAATGTTCAGTAACGTCTTCCAAGCCTACAATTATATACGAACATATATAATTTAACAACGTCCTCGTGCGATCGTGTCGTTCAGAAATTGTCGGACCCGCCCATTGCCGAAATAGTTATGAAGTCTCGTCCATCGCCTACAACTAGTCTGCCGGAAACGCTGGGACCCGCAACACAGCTACAGTTCACCCTGCCGCTGCATGGCGTGCCAGACGTACATCGCCGTACATCCCGCCATTTTCGCCACCCCGCGTGCTCTTGACGACCAACTCCCGGCCGCCTGAGGACTCCCGTGCACTTGTCTTCTCCTGACGAAGCCTTCGTTTTTTTCGGAAGCCAATCCGAAGTCTCCGTCCGAACACCCGAAAATTTCGAAAGCTCTAACGAACATACCAAAAAAATACGGTGAAAACATCGTCCACTCTTCGACGGAAAATAGTTCCGTCTACGACCAGGAAAGGGGAGGACCGGCCAATCCCAGCCGTCCATCGGATAGGATCAGACGGCATCGACAACGCCGGCGCAATTAATTTCCGCGACGTCTGCTCTCCATCAGCATCTTTCCGCCCCCTTTCCCGATAGGGCCTGCTCCCCTACCGGAAGCCTAATGGGCAGGAACGTAGCTCTGATACTAGCTGTTATGAATTATAAGTCAAAGTATAGCACAGAATACTATTAGGGGACGTGATTACAATGTTATTTATCCAAATGAGACCTAGGGCTAATATAGTGCGAGTTGACCAGGTTGAATGTCGAGGGTTGGACCAGTCAAGGGCTCGTTAGTCCCGAGGGTGACGGGGTCAAAATGGGTTAGGGGCGACTCGGGATCAGTTTGGGGCCGAAAAGGTCGACGGGGGCTGGTTTGGCGCGATAACCAAGGGCCGAGCCTGCGGACGCGCACTGTTCGCGGTACTCGCTGCGGCGAGCCCCAGTAAGGAATCGTAATTCCTTACAAATAGGGGGAGTGTGACCGTAACAACTGATAACACTTTGTTATGAATAATAACTGAGTGCGCGGAATAATAATGACGACTATAATAATGGCGAGCATTCTAGCTAGGCGATGAGCCCGGAGGGCCAGGTTGGGCACAGGCGCGGTCGAAAGGTTCGGAGGCGGCGCGAGCCAGCCTCGGGGTCGCTTCTGAAACGGACCGAGCCTGGTCTTTCGAGAGTTCGGATGTACGTGATGGTAGTACAAGCCGGTAATGAATAAAATTCCTTACAACTTTTCTGAATTGTAGAGAATGGGGAAATTCGCAACACAGTAGTGGGGTGGGGACTGTCGGATTGGACAGATTCGCGTAGTGTAGCACCCTGGCTCTGCTGCTTGATGATTCACCCAACCGTGTTTCCCTGGATCTAAGGGCGAATCATGCCGAAACCCGAGCTTGGGCAGAAACCCGAGCCCGGAGCTCAATGTTGGGTAGACATGCCGAAATTCATTTGCCAATTCTCCCAACATTGAGCTGCGGGCTCGGTTTTCTGCCCCAGCTCGAGCCTTTTGTCACCCGCCCTAACCTGTTCAACCATCCAAACCGCATTCAAACGTACCATACCGAAGCAGATCAGACCATCCCTCTCAGCCTGCTAACTTGCAGCGAACTGGGTGGGACTGAAAGAGCCCATCTGACAGCACCTGTAGTAACGCTGCCAGCTCCCGCTTTATTTCCCTTGAAAACTGCGCAGGCTGCAACTGTGCGAAGTAGCTCGAGCCGGCCGTTCCCATTGAACTCCCTAAAAATAAAGCTTCGTACCCTGAAGCTATTGTGCCATTGTGAGGTCTAGTAGTTTCTCCCGCCTGCGCGGAGACACATTCCTTTCCGCTAGCGCAGATCCTCCGCTCGTAGCTCCGCCTGCGAAGACACTAGCGCCATGTCGTGGTTCCGCTCCGCCCTTAATCGGGCGGCGGAGGCGGCGGGGGCGGGCGGAAGGTCCGTCGCGCCGAATCTCGAGCGCGTGAAGGCGTATGCGGGGCATGTTGTGCAACGCGCGGGCGATGCCGTTGCCGGCGGAGCCAAGATGGTTCTGGAACGCGCTGTGGTGAGACGTCCTCGTTAGTGCACGCTGCAACAATCCGCAATGCGACAGTGTGCAGTGCAGTGCGGAGCAGTGGAATGTTAGAAAAAAATGTGTAATTGTGCAATGCCTTTGGCCGGCCCTTCCTCCGTTGTACCCGCAAGTGCTGTGCAGCTCCCATTCACATATAATCACCGTGGATTCTTGTTATTCCAGGCACTATTCCCACGGTAGTTTCCTTGTTTTTTAACTCTAACTCCTGCTGTTTGTACTTGAAATTTCTCCATGCCCATGCGCCGTTCCCTCACCTGATCTCCTTCGCACTACCCCGTCTCTCTACACCCCCATCCGCTCTCCACTCCCCCTCTCTTCTGTCCCCAACCATTATCCCGCCGTCCCCCGAATTCCTCCCACCATTCCCCCCCCAGCCCGGGCGCAACCTCAACAATTTCCGCCACGCCGTGCGCCGATTGGACGAGGTCTCCCTCCTCGCGCGCGGGCGCGAAAGGCAGGACGCGCTTGCGCGCTGGCTGGCGGCGCTTAAGGAGCTCTCCGACGACGATCAGGGGGACGCTCTGGCCTACGAAGCGGAGCTGGCGCACGGCGCGCAGGCGGAGGGCGCACAGGGGGAAGCCGCGCAGGGGGAAGACGTCCCCGCGCACATTCCGGGGGTGGACGCGCCGCCAGAGGCAGCGGGAGCGGAAGGGGAGGGCGGAGGGATGGGGGGAGCTCTGGTGGAAGATGCGGAAGCAGGAGGAGGGGGAGGGGGAGGGGGAGGAGGGAGAGAGGGTGCGGGAGGGATGGGTATGCGCGGGTTGCAGAGTCCGCGGGTGCGGGGAGGCAGTTTCGGTAGTGGGCCTGGTGCGGCTAGTCCAAGGGCAAGGTCAGGGGAAGGCGCTCCCAGCGTTGGATCGGTGAGATGCGATGCGATGGGATGGGGTGAGGTTGAATGGGATGGGATGGAGTGGGATGGGATTGGATGGGATTGAATGGGGTTGGACGGGGCGGGGTGGAATGGTTCATGGGTTCTTGTTGATTGCACGTATCATATCGTCTCGTATGAACAGTGACTTCGTACGAACGAACGAGCTCGGCTTAGCTACACGCGAGTGCTCAACGTGTGCCTATCTCTCTCTTTGTCATGCTACGTCATCGTGCTTCGTGCCCCCTCCCCCCCTCCCCTCTCCCCCCCCCCTCCTCCCCCTTTCCCCCTGCTACCATGCGCCAGGTGCTGTTCCATGATGCGGCCAACCCCGGAGTGCCGCTCACCTTCCGCGACGTCTTCCTCTGCAGCAAGGCACTCGAAAACATTGTCGTCTCCTTCGTGAGTGGGGGGCGTTGCTGCGAGTGGGGGGCGTTGCTGCGAGTGGGGGGTGCTGTTGCGAGTGGGGGGTGTTGCTGCGAGTGGGGGGTGTTGCTGCGAGTGGGGGGTGTTGCTGCGAGTGGGGGTGTTGCTGCGAGTGGGGGGTGTTGCTGCGAGTGGGGGGTGTTGTTGTGGTTTCCAGCAGCTAATGGAGAACCGAAGGCGTTCGTAATGGTTCGTTGTGCGTTTCATGCCTTCAGGCTAGGCCTGTGGAGGTGCCGCCTTATGAGTCGGACTCAGAAGTCACGCCATACATATCACTTGCCATCCTTCCCCCCCCACCCCCCTCCCCCACCCCAACCCCCCCGCCAGATCATGGATGCACCATCCCCCATGGAGGAGCGCATGCTGGCAGACATGTTCGAGTGAGCACAGGGGCGACGCCGCACTGGGGGGGAGGGGGCAGTGGGGAGTGGGCAGTGGGGAGAGGGGAGTGGGGAGTGGGGAGTGGGGAGCTAAGTTGCACTAAACGCGTATGGCGTTTGATACGCTAGCGTATACACGCTATACGCTTTTTTGGGGCAACGTATACGCTAGGTAAACGCTTGTCCGGGCAGGCGGGAAAAAAATCCCCGGGCAGGAAAAAAAACCGTGTCTAGGGAGGGGGAAAAAGGGGGAATGTGGTGTGGGTCATAGTTTTTCATTGCAACATGAACCAGAGAACACAGTTAAGCCTTTAGGGCTTACATAACCGCCACGTCAAGGTTTCATCCATGTCGACATAGCGCTGCCTAAAAAACGAGGCGACATGGTGCTTCCTAAGCTACAATTCTAGCTTAATCTGCTGCCTGATGCGGCTGGTAGAGGTAGGCAGAGCACATTTGACGTTTGGTTGGGTTTGGTAGACGCCTTGGGGTGCAGTGCGGTTGGGGGGGGCAGATTGGTTGGAAGTTGGATTTGGGCAAAAATTTGGGGTCTCGACATTTCGCGATAGTGTGGCTGGCTTCGCCACGCCATGAAGTGGCGATCTGAAATTTTGTGTTTTTTTTCTCTTTCTTGACGGGCTGCCCACGAAATTTCAGCCGAGCATATAGCGTTTATACGCTCGTATAGCGTATAGCGTATATACGCTATACGCTGCGGATTCTGAGCGTTTAGTGCAACTCAGGAGGGGAGTGGGGAGGGGAGAGGGGAGTGGGGAGTGGGGAGTGGGGAGAGGGGAGTGGGCAGTGGGCAGTGGGCAGTGGGGAGTCCCCACGTTTTCGTTTCTCGCGTATTGTGGCCTTCCATTTCATCAGTGTCCTCGTTCTGTTTGAGACTCCCTCCCTCACTTTCCTATCTTCCAGCCTCTCTCCTTTCCTCCTCCTCTACCTTCCACCCTCCTCTACCTTCACCCTCCTCTACCTCTCCTCTGCTCCCTCTTCGCCTCCCCCCCCCGTGGCCCCCCAACCCCCGTGTGCGGCAGCCTGTGTCTGTCAGGCGACCATCAGCTGCACTCATCGCTGCTCAACGCCATCTCTCAGCTCTCCGCTTCCTTCTCCGCCTACTCCGAGGTCAAGGTCAGTCACCCCGCCCAGTTTTGAGGCGCCTCAAAACTGGTCAGTCACTCCGCCCCACCTGCACCACAGCTTGCTTTGGAGACGCCGTTCCCCCCCCCCCCCCCTTTCTTTCTAGTACCTTTCATTCAAGTCAAGCATAAGCTGCTTCTTTGCTCCATGCCCCGTGCTCCATGCTCCATGCTCCATGCCTCATGCCCCATGCCCCATGCTCCATGCTCCATGCTCCATGCCCCATGCCCCATGCCCCATGCGCCATGCTTCATGCTCCATGCTCCATGCCCCATACCCCATGCCCCATGCTTCATGCTCCATGCTCCATGCCCCATGCCCCATGCTCCATGCTCCATGCTCCATGCTCCATGCCCCTTGCCCCATGCTCCATGCTCCATGCTCCATCCCCCATGCCCCATGCTCCGTGTTTGTGTGTGAGCAGATGAGTCGGCAGGAGCTCCTGCGAATGGCATCTGATGCTGTGGCAGGGCTCAAGCTCGACGCACAGCTGCAGCGGTGGGGACCAGGGGAAATGGGGTTGGGAGGAGGGTGTGTGGGGAGTGGGTGTGGCGAATGCGAGGGTTAGGGCACCGGGTTGTGCTGTGCTGTGCTCTTCTCTTGCGAATGGCATCTGATGCCGTGGCAGGGCTCAAGCTGGACACACAGCTGCAGCGGTGGGGACTGGAGGAAGCAAGCGCGTGGTGGGGGATTGGGATATGCATACACTGGGAGGGAGCGTGTTTCGTTTGGGCTGGGTTTCCTTGTGTGTGTGCAGTGCAGTGCTGCTGCTCTTCCTAGGTCCTGCTCCTATGCCTTGCCAGTTTTCTGTGTTCCTTTCCGATACACCGTCTGCTTTTGAGACGCCTCATAAGCAGTCTCAGTTCACACGTTTGTTGTATGCCTTGCCAGTTTTCTGCCTTCCTTTCCGATACACCGTCTGTTCCGATCATGTGCTCTGAAGCCCCTTCACCTGCCCTTCATTCCTGGCCCCCCTGCGCCCTATTCACTCGGTTGTGTGACCCTGTACCGCAGGTTGGAGGCAGAGGAGGAGAGGATAAAGCGCCTGATGGATGAGAAGATGGAGTCCTTCTCCTTCCGCTCCCTCTCGCTCTCGCGCTCCTCTCCCCGGCCTCCTTCCCCTGCCGCGGCTGCCACCACTGCTCCCCCTGCTGGTGTCCCTGCTGCTGCTGCTGCTGCTGCTGCTAACGATGATGATGGTGATGGTGAGGGTGTTGCTCCTCCTGACGTTTCTGAGCTGTTTGGTTCGAAGCCCGCTCAGCCACGGAAAGAGGAACAGAAGGAGGAAGGGGAAGGGGAAGGGAAAAGGCAAGACAGCAAGGGAGGGAGTGGGGAGAATAAGGAAGGAGAGGAGAAGGCTGGTGACGAAATGGATAATGGGGTGGATGGAGGGGAGGAAGGGGGAGGGTCACTGCAAGAGCAAGGAAGGAGTGACAGCCTGCAAGGATCACAAAAGTACTCTGTGGTACGTACACGGGAATATGACAAAGCGTATTGTGTAGCTGGTTCAAGGCGACCAGTAGAGACGGGATGTCACCTCCAGAACCCTCGTCTCCTCCTCACCCTCACACACACCCTCTCCCCCCCACCACCATCCCCCCTGCCACCTATACCCATCACGACGTTCACTCGACAGAAGCCCTCTCCTCCTCCTTGGCAGCGAGGTGACTTCTAGATCAATGCACAAGTCACCTCTGCACCCCGCTCCTCCTCCTCACTCCTCGTCTCTCCCCACCCCACCCACCAGGACGTGCAGTCGACAGAAGCCCTCTTCTCCCTGGCAGCAGCCGTGGCGATTTCTGAGGCTCCCCTACAACTTCTTCCCCTTCCCCCTCCCCTCGTCCCCTCTCCACATTCCAGGACGTGCAGTCAACGGAGGCCCTCGTCTTCCTGGCAGCAGCCCCCGCGTTTGGAGGGGTGGGCCCCTACAACTTCTTCCTCCCCTTACCCTTCCCTCGTCTCCCCCCACCCCACCCCCACCCCACTCACCCGGACGTGCAGTCAACGGAGGTCTTGTTCTCCCTGGCAGCAGCCCTGGCGTCTTCTGAATCAACTCACAAGTCACCCTCACCCTCACACCCCTCTCCTCCTCTCCCCGCGTCTCCCCCAATCCCTCCCACCAGGACGTGCAGTCAACGGAGGTCCTGTTCTCGCTGGCAGCGGCCCTGGCGTCTGTGGTTCGGCGCAAGGAGCAGCTGCGACACCGGGGGGACAACGCTGCTGCCAGAATGATGAAGGTGGGTGGGGAGCTGGGGGAGCTGGGGGAGCTGGGGGAGGGGTTCTATACATTTGAAGCGCCTCAGAGATAGGGTCGGTTCGGTGTAGGAGCAGCTGAGGCACCACCGGGGCGACAGTGCTGCTGCTAGAATGATGAAGGTCGGGAGGTAGAGAGTGGGGAGGGTTGCGAAGGGGCTGAGGGGGAAAGCAAGTTAGGAGAGAGGATGGAGGAAGAAGGAAAGGGGGAGGAGAGAGAGAACGAAGATGGGAGATGAAATAAGAGGGGAGTGGGAAAAAAGTGTTGCACGAGAGAGAATGTTGGTCAGGGGGGAGGATGAGTACAAGGAAGGAGATGTGCCGGTCAATCTGTATGTGTCTTTGATGCTTTTTCTTGCGAGCCTCCTCCCTCACTGTTTTCTTCCGGTAAGCTCTTCAGTCTTTTCCTTCGCACTCACCCCTTCCTATCCCATCTCTTTGCCCCTTCATTTGAATGGTATGGTATGGTATGGTATGGTTTGGCATGGTATGGCATGGTATGGCATGGTATGGTATGGTATGGTATGGCATGGTATGGTATGGTATGGTATGGTATGGTATGGTATGGTATGGTATGGCATGGTATGGTCCCCTCCGTTCCCCCCCTTCAGGTGGAGCGCACCAGGGAGTTTGCAAGCGAGCTGGCCAATTTCATGGACGACTTCGAGTCCAAGATAGCAGAGTGCAGGTGAAACCAACAGGCGGCAGGTGAAACCAACAGGCGGCAGGTGAAACAAACAGAGTGCAGGTGAAACTGACAGAGACCAGCTGAAACTAGTAGAGAGCAGGTGCAACCAACAGGGCAGGCGAAACCACCGGAGGCCAGGTGAACTCTGCTGCTGGGCCGTGAAGAAGACTAGTGAAAGCACCAAGAAGTATTTCGAGAGTCAGGAGAGGCAGGAGAGGCAGGAATTGCAAGAAGACAAGGCACTTGTGTTTGGGGGATCAAGGAACGGATGTACGGAAGGTTTGTGGGTGTTAGTAGGACGCTGGTTGGAGGTATTGACATGGTGGCAGCGAGTCGGAAAGAATGCTGCCAGCATGCCGATTGCAGAGGCAGGAGGCATTGACACGGTGGCATACTTAACGCGCAATGCCGTGTGACTTGTTATTACGTGTGCGTGCGCGCACATCTGCTTGCTTTGCCGTGTGCAGGCAGCAGCGGCAGGAGGCGGTGACATACCGGACGAGCAAGGAGGAGGAGGCGACTATGGGGACTATGGGCACCATGGGCACCATGGGGACCATGGGGACTATGGGCACTATGCAGACTTCCCCTAAGCACTGCTGCTCTTGGGTGACGTTGTCCCTGGACTTGCCTCTGCCCCGGTATTCCCCCCCCCGCAGGCAGCAGCGGCAGGAGGCGGTGACGTACCGGACGAGCAAGGAGGAGGAGGGGATCGGAGCGGAGAGGGCCATCACCGACGAGCTGCAGACGCTGCACCAGCGGCGCCGGGAGATAGAGGAGCAGCTCAAGGAGGTGAGTGGGAGGAGGGGGGGGGTGGTTTATGAGGTGCTTGAGGTGTCGCACTCACTTCTGATCTGGAGTTGCAACAGAAGCAGACGCTTTTTGAGTCGACTCAAAAATCACCTTCGAGTTGCAACAGAAGAAGACGCTGCACCAGCGGCGGCGGGAGATAGAGGAGCAGCTCTAGGAGGTGAGTGGGAGGGGGAGAGGGGGGAAGGGGGAATGCTTGGAGGTGCGTCGCTCTACTAGTTCGGAGGCACGACTGGACGATGCTAGATGCTGCACCAGCGGCGGCGGGAGATAGAGGAGCACCTCTAGGAGGCGAGTGGAAGGGGGGGGAGGGGAGAGGAGATGTTTCCGCCTTGTTGGGGTGCGTCACTCCTAGTTTTGAGGTTCGGCAATCATCGATGCAATGGCACCTTCAAATACACATTCAGGAACAAATTTCTCCTCTCTCTCGTCACCTCCTCTCCCCCATGGCCGGCAGGTGGAGGATGCCATAACCGCGGCGACACTGCAGCACATCCAAATGCAACTCTCCCTCGTCCCTTCCCCTCTCTTCCCCTCGCGTTCCCCTCCCTTCCCCTCCCTTCCGCTCCCTTCCCCCTCCTTCTCCTCCCTTTCCCTCCCTTCTCCTCCCTTTCCCTCCCTTCTCCTCCCTCCCCCCGCCTTCCCCTTCCTTCCCCTGCTTCCCCCTTGGCCCCCGCATACCCCGTGGCCGGCAGGTGGAGGACGCCATAGCGGCAACAACGCGGCGGCACATCCAGATGCAGGAGGAGAAGGAGCAGTTCGACATCGCCAGCCACGGGCTGCTGGGCTCGCTGGACGCCGAGGTGGGTGGGTGGGTGGGTGGGTGCTAGATTTCTGCAGGGGTCCCGGGTGCTAGAACTCACCCGGGACCCCGGGTGAGTTCTGACAGGGGTGGGCAGGCTTCCTGGGGTTTCATCATTCTCAAGAACACCCTGCAAAATCAAGATGGGCTTGCTCACTGGACGCCGAGGTGGGTGGTAGGGTTCTGAGGTGAGGGGGGCCTCGCTCGGCGTTGAGTGGGTGTTTTAGTGGTGGGGCGACGCTGGGTGAGCTTGCTGGATGCTGAGGGGCTGTTATAACTGTGATGCGCCTCAACACCAGGGGCTTGTGGGCGTGCTCTCTCTGGGGTGCTTTTGAGTTTTACATGCCCAAACCCCAAATCTCCCTACCATCCGTCCACATGCACCCTTGCTTTGCCCGTTAAACCACCAGGAGGAGCACCTTAGCACCATGCAGCAGCAGCACCAGCAGGACGCCAAGACGCTGTTTGGTTGGATGGGCTTCCTGGAAGATTCCTGGAAGATGCAGCTGCTCTACATGGAGAGCAAGGACCAGACCTTTAAGTGCGTCACTTTGTAGGGTGCTCTTGGCTCGGTGCTCTTTGATGGGTGCTCTTGGCTGGGTGCTCTTGGCTGGGTGCTCTTGGCTGGGTGCTCTTGGCTGGGTGCTCTTGGCTGGGTGCTCTTGGCTGGGTGCTCTTGGCTGGGTGCTCTTGGCTGGGTGCTCTTGGCTGGGTGCTCTTGGCTGGGTGCTCTTGGCTGGGTGCTCTTGGCTGGGTGCTCTTGGCTGGGAGCTCTTGGCTGGGCGCTCTTGGCTGGGTGCTCTTGCCTGGGTGCTCTTGCCTGGGTGCTCTTGCCTGGGTGCTCTTGGCTGGGTGCTCTTGGCTGGGTGCTCTTGCCTGGGTGCTCTTGGCTGGGTGCTCTTGGCTGGGTGCTCTTGCCTGGGTGCTCTTGGCTGGGTGCTCTTGGCTCGTTGAAGCATGCCAGTTACGACCCTTTTGGCTTCATTTCTTTTTGCGAATGTGCCCAAGCCGTCAGTTCGTTGCACTCTTGCCGCTGCTTGGTCGTCGCATCCCTCTTCTTCTCCTCATCCCTCTGCACCGCAAGACTTCTACCCTCCTCTCCCAGTGCTGCTGGTTCGTTTCTCTCTCGCCCCATATCCTGTTACCCCACCACCACTTCTTCCCCCGTTCCCCTCTCACCTTCCCCCCCCCTTTCCCTCCCCCCTTTGTGCAGGCAATCCCTGGCCGACCTTTCCTCTCGCATGAGAGCCATAGCTGCTCCGCATCTGCTCGTGTGCATGGTATGTGCCCGGCTGCAGTACATGCTCAGTTCTCATGCCCACTCACTTGGCTATCTGTCAAGCCTCTAAGCTGGTGCCCACCTCATCTCGTCCATTGGCCCTGTGTGCGCGTGTATGTCTCCTCTCCCTTTCTCGGCCCTCATCCTCACCCTGCCCTCTCCTCTCCTCTCCTCTCTCCGCCTCTCTCCTCTCCTCTCCTCTCTCCGCCTCTCTCCTCTCCTCTCCTCTCCTCTCTTCTCTTCTCCTCACCTCTCCTCTCCTCTCCTCTCCTCTCCCCTTTTCGCTCCTTAGTGCCTTCCGCCTTCGCTCTTTTCCCTCATCTCGCCACCTCTTTGTCAACTCATCCCCATCCTCTCATCCCCATCCTCTCATCCCCATCCTCTCATCCCCATCCTCTCACCCCGATCGCCATCCTCGTCACGCCACGGCGCCATCAGGATCACATGAGGGCCTCCCTCACATCCCTTGGAGCAGCTGTCTCTGCCCTCGCAGCCTTTGACTCCACCCCGTGAGTGCTCTCCTCATCGCATCCCCGGTGTGTGCTCGATTTGTCCGCACTTCCTTGCACTCCCCTGCACTTCCTTGCACTTCCTTGCACTCCCCTGCACTTCCTTGCACTTCCTTGCACTCCCTTGCACTCCTTTGCATCCATGCACTGGCCTTTTGCACCCACCCATCTGCCTTCCGCTACATACTCCTGTCCCCTTTCCACAGTCCACTTCCCCCCCCCTGTTGTGTTCTCATCCCCGTCTCCTCTCCTTCCTGCCTCCTTTCCTGTTACTGCTCCTGTTTCGTCTCCTCCCTTCTCCTCAAACCCCATTTGCATCGTAACCCCGCCTCCCTCGCACCCCTTGAACACTCCTTTTGCTTACCCCGCCCCCTTCTTTCTTTTGCACATTTTTTTTTGCAGGAATGACGACGAAGGGGGTGCAAAGCTGCTGCCAGAATCTGGTGGGGAGCGCATGAGAGCAGAAGAGAAGTACCTCCAAGCACAGACGCAGGTGAGCTGCTTCTCCCCTCCACCATCCAAGGGAAAAAAAAAAAAAAAAAAAAAAAAAAAAATCCTCCCTCCATCCCTCCGCCCACTTTCTCTGCCCTGTCCCCCCCGCTTTCTCTGCTCGCGCCTCCCAGTCTGTGTCCCTTCCCCCAACACCCTGGTCCTGCTGTCTGAGTGTAGCAAGGTCCAGCTCAGCTGCTTTTCCTGAGAATTGTAAAATGTGACTCCAGCCAGTCCATGTCCCCCTTAACGCTTCTCCTGCTGTCCTCCAACCAGTCTGTGTGTAGCAAGCTCGACATCAGCTGCCCATCTCCCTCTCCTCTGCTTTTGCTCTGCTGTGGCGACCCCTCCCCCCATCTCAACTTCCCACCCATCTCAACCTCTCCCCACCCTTCCTCCCCCCTTGCTCCTAATTCCTCCCCCCCCAACACCCCACCCCTCCCCCCCCCCCCCCCCCCCCCCCCCCCCCCCCCCCCCCCCCCCCCCACCCCGTGTCCCACTGACTGCTTTCAGATGAAGCGAGCAGTGGCAATGGCGGATAAAGCACGGGCCGAGTGGGAGCACCTCAACTCCCTGCCCTTGTAAGCACCCGATGCATCTCATCTCATCTCATCTCAGCTCAGCTCAGCTCATCTATTCTCATCTCATCTCATCACATCTCAGCTCATCTCAGCTCATCTCATCTCATCTCATCTCATCTCGTCTCATCTCGTCTCCTCTCCTCTCATCTCGTCTCGTCTCGTCTCGTCTCGTCTCTTCTCGTCTCTTCTCGTCTCGTCTCGTCTCGTCTGGTCTCATCTCATCTCATCTCATCTCGTGGGCAACTCCTCTTGCCCTTGCCTGCCACATGGCCGTAGATTGTTGCTTTTGCAAAAACCCATCTGTTACTTACTGCTGCACCCTGCCCTTTCCATGCCATGTCAGCCCATTCTCCTTCTCTTCTCTTCTCTTCTCTTCACTCCGTTATCTCGTCTCCTCTTCTCTCCTCTTCTCTCCTCTCCGTTCCCACCTTCAGGTTCCCTGAGGGCAGCGACGATCCTGACCACAGGCAGCTAGCTCAAGCCCTGCAGGACATGGAATCCATGAAACTTGAGTTCCTCAGCTTGCCCTCTCCCACCCTCCTGTATCACTCCCACTACCAACACCACCACCAACAACAACAACAGCACCACCAACAACAACAACAGCAGCACTTCACCAGATCGCATGACCAACAGCAATCCTCCTCCGCCTTCTCCCCTTCTGCTTCTCTCCCTCCCACATACCGGCGCTCTTCCCCGTCCTCCCATTGGCCCGGTGCTGCCATGGCTGCTGGGATGCGCTCATTCAATCTCGGAGCTTCCCTTTCCAACCCTCTCACCGGCAGTCTAAGCAGCCCCAGTTCCTCGTCCCGCTCCCCCCGAACCTCCGACTTTGGCCGGTCTGCCTCCGCCTCGTCCGATGGATTGGGAAGGACAGGTTCGGACCGAACAGGTCATCAACTGCCTCGGCATGAGGGTCTGTTTGGTTCGATGCTTGGTTCGGCGGGCGGTGACCATCAGCAGGACCGGCCGAAGCTAAGCCAGCGAATGGCAGCGGCAGCGGCTAGGGCTGCTGCGGTGGCAGCATCAGCAGCAGGAAATCTGAGCAGCAGTGCTGCTGCTGCCGCTGCAGGTGTGGGTGTTGGCGTTGGGGGTGGTGGTGGGGGGCCTGCTGGGGAAAGGGATGCACGGGGTAGCGCCGCTGCTGCTGTGGCTGAGTAAGCTAGGTTACAGCGACAGGTTGAGAAAGATGGGAGAGCAAGGCATGAGAGGAGGGAGGGGGACGGGGGGGGGGGGGGGGGGGGGGGGGGGGGGGGTTGGGGAGAATAGTCCATACACTTGGTCTAAAAAAGTCTTATAATCGGCCCATGGATATGCATCTTTTGCTGAAGCATACATGCAGTTTAGACGTGCATGGTATTTTGCCTGTATGGGAGTTAGTTATGCTCTAGATATGGGACATGCATGGTAAATCAATATCTAAACCTCTGCACGTGATGCATATCTCGAGTGGTTTCCATCCATCTAGAGGAACACTTCCGTGTCACAGGTTCTTCCAGATAGTTTGACTGCAGTGATGTGACTCATGACGAGTTTGTGGTGAAATGGTTCACTGCAGTTGGTTTTTTTCCCCACTCAACGTCAGTGAAAAGCTGGTGGATTGGTTGTTGTCCAATTTTGTACCATACGCGATTCAGTGTGGTTGTGCTATCATTTGCATGGTTTCGCTGGGGTTCTGGACGAGCTCGCTTATCTTTCGTTAATTCAGCATATAGTAACATTTTGTGACTTGCGAACGCTCCTTGAAGTGAGCCAAGTGTGTCACGGGCTCGCAGACGATTCGCAAACTTCGACGTTTCACCACACCCCACCACAGGCGATCACGGTTATTCGTCGCGCACTCTGTTCACAGCAATTAGCAACTCGGGGAGGCCTGGTTTGGCCAGGCTGAGCCGAGCCCAGCCGAGGCGGTGGACTACAGTAGGGTAACCTTACGGAAGTGTCCCCTCCCCAACCTAAGCAATCGCACAGCTGTCGCCTATGGCGCGGCTCGTTGCTGCCATATGGAAATTCATGGGAGGTCCGAATCGCGATGTTTACATGTCCATAATTCCACCCACCACGACCCAGCAGCCCCCACCTGCCAGCAGAAGCAGCATCACCATCTGGATTCTCATTCGCGCCTCCCCCCCCTCCCTCCCCTCCCCTCCCCTTCCCTCTCCTCCCCCCCACGCAGCACCTCACTCGGCCCTCCACTTCTACACCTGGCCTTTCGTCCTTTTGGGCTGTTGACAAAAAATCCTTCGCTTTCTCGGCACACTCCTTTCACCTCGCTCCCCTCTCGAGTCTCAAGCTGGGAGGGGTTCTCTCAGCTCACTTGCTCTCGTTGGTTTTGTCCGGCCTAGCCTTTCGCCTCGCCTCATCCCCCCCCTCGCGCCCCAATTTGTCATTCTCTCTTCGGGATCCGTTTCTTCCACTAACACGAAAACCTCAGTTCTCCTCAGTGACCATTTCGGGCCAAAACACAGACTCCTAGTTGTGACATTTTCCGTACTAGGTCTAGATGTATCACGTCAGCTCGTAACGGCCGGAGCTGGTCCCGTTATGGGGAGACGACAAAGAATACTCCAGCTGCTAATTCTACTCCTCCTAAGCTTCACCGCGTCATGTAGTTCCGTAATTTTCAACGACGATAAATACCCGACTCTCGGAGTTAACGTATGCACCGCGCCGCGGCTGGTTAAATGCAGTCCAGCGTGCAACGCCACGTCGGGAACGGAAGGCCACTACGTGGTGCCGTTCCCTCGGTGTACAGCGGCGAACTCTATAAAGAGTACGACGAACGTGTATTGCGGCGGAAACGCCATCAGTCGAATACAGTGCTGCAAGCTGTGCGGGAATAGGACGACGTGCAACTTCTGGCAGCACCATATCCCGTGAGCCCCGTCGCTTTGCATCTTTCTCATTCGTTGGTTTAGATGTCTAATTAGGAGCCCGTGTGCCTCATCTATGGACGCACGCCACGACACGCCACGCCACGCCGTGCCGCGTCTCGCTACGCCACTTCACGCCGCGCCACGCCACACCCCATCCCCCTCCCCGCCCCCTCGTCTCCGTCCCCGTCACCCCCTCCCCCTCCCCCTCCCCCTCCCCCTCCCCTCCCGTCCATTTCAATCTGCCCCTCCCGGACGGCTCAACTTACTCCCCGTGCCTTCGTTTCCTCTACCCCCTCCCCCGCCCCGCGCTCCCCGCCCAAACCAGGCCGAATCCCGCGTGCCTCGGGTGCGGCGCGTGCTACATTTACCCCGCAGCCGCGCCCCCCCCCACGTGCGCCACCACCAACATCTCGTACAACGGCATCGTGCGACTAAACGCTAACGCCTCCACGTACATAACCCCTATTAGCCCGTCCGCCCTTCTATCTTTCAGTATCCGCCCGCGAGGGTAGTAATACGCGTCGCCGCCGCATCCGCATTGCCCTCGCACAGCCGCGCATGGCGACATGGTGCTTTCGATCCGCATTGCCCTCTCCGAGAAGTCGTCGCCCCCTTGTCACGCACGTAATCCATTCTCGCGCCTCCTTTCTTTCAGTGGAGCCTTTTCAGTCCGCTAAAACCCCCCTCTAGTACCCCGTTGTTGCCACCTTTTGCGGTATTCTTCACCCGAATCCCCTCTTTCCGCCCCTCCTCTTCCCCCTTGCGCGCCTCCCCCAGGCTCGGCAAGCCATGCGCGGAAGGCAAGGACGACCCGCACTTCCGCGGCGGCCACGGCACGCGCTTCGAGTTCAACGGTCTGCCTGACCGGACCTTCTGTCTCCTAACGGACCGCAACCTCCACGTGAACATGCGCATGCGCGGGTACTACGACACGCGCACCGTGGGCGCGTCGATTCTTAAGAACGGGCTCGCGATTCGCACGTGGATTCGCGAGCTCGGGATCATGTGGGTGGACGCGAAGACGCGGCGGAGCCACTCGTTCCGCCTGCTGGCGCGCGACGGGAAGGAGACGGCGCGCGGGAAGGGGTATTTGAAGGAGATCGAGTACGGCGGAAGGATGCTACCGCTGCTGAAGGTGAGCGGAATTGGGGGTGGGGGGCGGGGATTGGGGAGGAGAAGCGGGGAGAAGTGAGGAGCGAAGAGAGTAGCGGAGGAGGGGAGGGGATGGGGGGGAAGGGGAGGGGGAAGGGGGGGAGGGCTGGGGTGGTAGTGGTAGTGGTGGGGTGGAGTGGAGAAGCTGTTTGCAACGTTGCTCGTTGCTCACGTTGCCGTGTTGGTCGCATTGGAAATGAAATTGCTGTGTGCAATTTCAATTTCATCCACGTGGCGATGTTTGACTCGAGCTCACCACATTCCGTCCCTCACTCTCTTTCCGCCTTCCCCCCCCTTCCTCCCCCCACCTCTCCACATTCCAACCTTCCCCCCCCCCCAAACCCCGCAGCTGGGCGGGCGGTACGCGCTGGACGGCGGGCTGCGCTTTTCCTTCGACGCGTACGAGTCGCAGGGCGGCGGCCACTTCGACGTGGACGCGTACCACCTCGAGATTGCCGATCTCCTCGACCTCGATATAAAGCTCCGCGTCGCGCACCCGTTGCTGCAAACCCCCGACGACGCCGAGGCGCACATTAATGTCCAGTTTCTGCAGGTCCTCGGCACTCCCGAGGTGCACGGGATCGTCGGGCAGACGTACCGCGAGGGGCGCGAGAAGCGCACGGTGACGTTCGCGGAGCTGGCGGAACTCACGGGGAGGCCGATTGCGGCGGACGGGGAGGAGGGGAAGGGGTTTCTCGACGGGGATGTGATCGACTACACCACGACGGGGGTTTTAACCGCGGATTGCCGTTACACCGCGTTCAGCGGGGAGAGGCGCCCGCGCACTGCCGCGGATAACGCGCGCGCGGACGCGCGCGGGCGTGGTGGAGGGGGGGCCTTGGGGGGAAAGAGGGAAGAGGGCGGGCCGGTGGTGAGGGAAGAAGCGGCGGCAGCGGCGGCAGTAAAACGAGCAGCGGCGGCAGCAGCAGCAGCAGCGCGGGAAAAGGCGAGAGCCGCTCAGCAACGACCACGACCGGTGGGAAACCCCCATGCTGCTGCTGCTGCTGCGCGCAACGCAAGAAGCCCTGCCACCACCGTGCAACAGCAGCAACTCCTAGTCTCCCCGGCTGTAGCACACCCTGTAACTGGCAGGGGTCCGGCTACAACCGCCACCAGTGCCACCGCTGCAAAGCCCACCACTTCCCAAGGACCGGTCGCCCAACGGCCTGTCACTCCAGCAGTGCTTGACAAGAGAGCAGGTGTCATCACTCTAGCGCGCAGCAATCCCGATCGGCATAGTAGTCTGCAGCAACCAGCAATCCGTCCCACACTCCAGCGTTCTGCAGCAGCAGCGGTAGCATCTGCCTCTGCCTCTGCCTCTGGTGCTGCTGGCACTCCATCGATAGGCAAGCCTGCTGCAACTGCTGCTGTGGTTCTGGCTGCTCCGGTGCTCGCCACGGGTGGTGGTGGTGCTGCCAGTAGAGCGGTGCCTGCTGCTAGAGCGGCGGTTGGTGAGAGGCGCATGGGAAGTGTGCTGAGAATAGCTGGGCTGACTGGTAGGCCCCGAGGGAAAGCAGCCGGGTTGATAGGAGTGGGCGCTGGTTCGGTGGTTGGATCGCAACCAGGAGGAGTGAGAAGTGCACCAGTGAGGCTGGGAACTGAGAGACCAGCACCAGTGGTAACCGGGGCAGGAGGAGCAGCAACAGGAGGAGCAGCTACAAGAGCAGCCACAGGAGGAGTGGTTACAGGAGCGGCAACAGGAGGAGGAACAGGAGCGGCAATAGGAGGGGAGACAAGAGCTCCGCCAAATAAAGCAGGGTCAACCGGAGTCCCTGCAGCTGCAGTGGCAGCAACAGGCAGAGTTAAGGCAGGAGCAGCTGGAATTGCTTCTTCTGCTGCTGCCGTGAATAATGACAACAGCAGGGAGACGGTTAGAGGGGGGGCAGCCATACTTGGTGGTGGTGAAGAGAGATTGAATGCAATCAGAGTGGGCGCATAAGGAGGGATCGTACGTGCAGAGGATCCTAAGGGCTAAGGGGCTGTGAGCGACCTGTACCACCTCCTTGCAAGTTGCATCCTTCGCAACCAACGTACCGCTATGACAGTAGACCTCTTGTGTTCTATAGAATGTTCCATAATTGTCTTCCCTTCCCTCCTGCCATTCTTTGTTCAATATATATTGAACCATCCATAATTTCTTCGTCCTTAGGATGCTACTGTAGCAGCCTATTCCGTGATTTGAATATAAGTTTCGCATGGTCTTCTAATTTCCAACAAGAGATCAAGCAACCAGCAACAGAAGTTGGCTAGAGTAACAGGAGCAGCAGCAGAACTTGGCTAGAACGGGACTTCAATAATACGGGGCTCTCGGAATTCTACAAGCATTGCACACGAACTCATTGAGCTACAAGAACAGAAAACAAGCATCAATCACATAGAACTCCACTCCAGCTCTTGTACAATGCACGCATCACATAAGTTGCTTAATCCGAATCCTCATCAAGCAGCATCGGTGTGCCCTCCCCACGCCCATGTGTGCTTGCAGGGGTCGTCGTGAGCTCAGTCGCTCCTGTCTGACGGAAACGGCCAGGCAGCGAGGCAAGGCAGTCACAGGGGATGGTGAAAAGGGAGAGGGGTATAGCGGGGTAAGGGGAACACGGTGAGGGCAGGGGGTGGATGGGCATGGAGGGAGGGAAATTACGGGAAGAACGGAGGGGGAGGAGTGGTGCACTCCATAGTATCTTCAGCTACGGTACTCGTGGTTCTTGGGAAAATGTGGCACGAGCGGAGAACAAAAACGTGGGAAAGAACAGAGTGCCTTGGCAGCAGCCGGGAGAGTGGTATGGTATGGTATGGTATGGTATGGTATGGTATGGTTTGGCAGCAGCAACGCACCATGCTCTGCCTGAACGACCCTGTATCCGGCGAGGCGAGCAGCAAGGGAGCGCAGGCGCAGGCGGGACGCAAGCAGCAGCAGCACGAGGGGGAGGAGCGTGAACACAGCCACCACCGCCAGCACAGAGGCTGAGGGCACCGTCAGATGAATTAGGTCCGAGAAACCCCTCCCCTTTGGCTGCGCCGCCGCCTCCCCAGCACCAGCACCATCCCCCCCCCCCGCACCCGCGCCGCCCCATCTTCCACTCCCTCCTGCCCCTCCTCTCTCGCCCTGCCCCTGCCCCTGGGGGTGCGTGGTGTCTGCAGTGCTGCCTGCGGTGCTGCCAGTGAAGAGGGAGCAGTCTGCAGAGGCGAAGAGGCGGTCGCAGATGCATGTGCCCGTTGCTACGTTACATGTGCCCGACCCACTGGGTGGGGTTGACAGGGGTGGAGGGTAGGGGCAAGGGGGACGGGGAAACGGGGTAAGGGAGAAGGAAGGAGGGGGAAGGGAGGAGGGAGAATGGAGGAGGGAGAAGGGAGAAGGGAGAAGGGAGAAGGGAGAAGGGAGAAGGGAGAAGGGAGAAGGGAGAAGGGAGAGGAGGTCGTGTGTGAGGCGCTACGTGTTAGGCAGGTGTTGCGGGAGGGGGGAAGAGAGGCCGCACATCACAAACATACGAGCTGCTTGCTTGTCCCCTTGACTCTCCCCTCTCCCTCATCTCAACATATCCCTCCTCCCTCTCAGCACCTCCAAAGCACCTGTGCCTATCTCCCCTCTCCCTTCACCACCCCTCCTCTCCCCCCCTTCCCCCCCCCTCTCATCCTCCTCCTCCCCAACAGCCGCCCCCCCTCTCCTCTCTCACCTGCAGTCGTTCGGACACAGCTTTGGCACAGCCAGCAGCCGCCTCCGTCCCTCTCTCCCCTCCTCCGGCTCCCTCTGCCCCGCGCCCAGCACCCAGAACCGTCCTCCAGCCGACAGCCCCAGCACCTCGGGCTGCTCCTGGAGAAACGCCTTGGCGGGGGGCAGCGCGAAGACACCTGAGGTGACGGCCATGGCGTGGTAGGTGACGGTGTGCGTGCCGGCGGGCAGGTAGGGGAGGAGGAAGCGCACGTGCGAGGGGCGCGTGGTGCGTGTGTGCCAGGATGCCCACCACCAGAGGGAGGAGTCGGATGTGGGAAACATGTCGGGCCTGGTGGTTTTGGTGGGGAGGGAAGGTGTAGGGGGGTGGGGAGGAGGAGTTCAAGCGTGCGTGCGAGGGGCGTGTGGTGCGGAAGTGCCATGGGGCCCACCACCAGAGGGAGGAGCCGAAGGTGGGGATATTGTCGGCGGCGGATTGCATGTCGGTTGACGGTGGTAAATGTGGGGAAGGAGGGATGGGGGATGGCGGCAAGGCGACAAGAAAAACACAAAGAGGGTGCATTCGGATGAAATAGGATCCATGCATAAGGATGAATGAAGCGTATGCAGAGAGCGTGCGGGGACGACAGTGGAACAGAGAGGGTAGAGAGGCGCACTGTAGCTGCGAGGGCAGGTTGGGGTCGAGGGGCTCGAGGCCGGCCGGAGGGAGGTCCAGGATGACTAGGTTGCGAACGTCGTCTGCTGTGGTGACCTGAATGGTCACCGTCACCACCACGCCCACTGGCGCCTGGTGGGCGATGGGGAGGGGGAGGAGGGTATTTTTGAGGCGCCTCAAAAATAGACTGCTCACTGTCACCACCTCGCCCACTGGCGCTTGACGGTGGATGGGGAGGGGGAGGAGGGGGGGTGTGCGATGGGAAGAGGGAAGTGGGGAGAGAGAGGGGCAAGGGAAGAGATCAGTGCAGAAGGCAAAGACGGGAAAGAGGTTGAGGGGAGTGCGAATGAAAGAGACGGACAAATGGGAGGGAGGGAGGGAGGGAGGGAGGTAGGGAGGGAGGGAGGGAGGGAGGGAGGGAGGGGGACAAATTCTCCTTGACAGACAGGGTGATGCATGGCATGGCAGGGTGTAAGTGGCTATAGTTTTGAGACGTGTCAAAAACTTAACTGCTTACACATGGGTGATGCATGGCAGGGTGTTTTTGAGAATTCTCAAAAGCAACATGGCAGGGGCATGTAGACGTACAGAGGAGGTGGGCGTGGAGGATGGCATTTGCAGCAGAGGGGCTGCTGTATTGGCGGCGCCCTCAGCAGCAGCAGCAGCAGCATCAGGCGCTTTGAAAGAGAACATCTTCTCGACATAGAGGCCGCGGTACGTGGGGAAAGGGAGGATGCTGCCTGGGATGAACGACAGCGCCACTGACACTGACACCTGGGGGAGACAGGTGTTGGGGGGGGAGGGTTTTGGGGGTAGAGGGTGTTGGGAGGGAGGTTTTTGAGACGCCTAAAAAAGTGTATCAATAATCATAGAGGCCTTGGTACGTGGGCAAAAGGAGGGTGCTGCCTGGGATGAACGACAGCACCACTGACACTGACAGTGACACCTGGGGGAGTGGGTGTTGGGGGGAAGGGAGGGGGAGGGGGAGAAGGGAGGGTGGAGAAGCAGAGAAGAGGAGGCCATGGGAGAAATTGGAGGGTAGGGCGGATTGGATTGTGCAGCGAGGAGGACGCCAGTAAAGCAGTCTTTGGATAAAGAGATTTCAGGCGCGGAGGCTCAAGTGGGTAGGAGAGCAAAGGCGGGGGCGGGGGGGGGGTGGGGTGGAGGGGGTGGGGTGGAGGGGGGTGGGGCACATGAATGATCGGGTTTAGATTTGAGGCGCCTCAAAAATAGATTGGTACTGCTTTTGAGTCGACTCAAAAACACGGACCAGGGGGCAACAAAGATGGGTGGGGAGAGCGAATGGGTGGAGAATGGAAGCGTGGGTGTTACCTCGCCAATGCCTTGAGCGTCAATGAGCAGGGAGGAAGGCACACGAGCAGCAGTAGTGGCCCACGGTACAGATGCAGAAACCACTGCTGTTGCTGCCCCTGCTCCTGCTGCTGCTCCTGCTGCTGATCGCGCATCAAGCCCAGACGGAGAGAACGTGTGCGAGAGGATGGTGGTGGTCTCGGAGCTGGTCGGTGCTTCTGAGCCACCACCACTGGAGCCAGCAGAAGTAGTAGCATCAGCATCAGCAGCAGCAGCAGGAGTGGAGGAGGCAGGGCCAGAGGAGACAGTGAGGGCGAGGTGCGGGGTGGTGCTGCCGTGCCACATGTCGTAGCGCGTCAGGGCGAGGGCAGACAGGGCGGACTCTGTCCACCCGGCGTACGCAGAGGCTCTGTCCGTGCCGGCCACATGGTTGGCTAGCTTCTCTACTAGGGGGGAGTCGGACGCAGTCTGTGTCGGGAGTGGGCAAGGGAGGGGTGGAACGGAGAGTGGGGAGAGGGGGAGCTTTTGTTTGAGACAACGCAGAATTGGCCCGTGTTGGCCAGGCCGGCTACGTGGTTGGCTAGCTTCTCTACTAGGGGCCAGTCAGACGCCGCTTGTGTAGGAAAGGGCAAGGGAGGGGTGAATGGCGGAGTGGAGCGAGGGAGCAGCAATGTACAGATGGCATTTGAAGCGACCGTGATCGGTCCGTGCCGGCTGCATGGTTGGCTAGCGACTCCTATATGTACGTCCAAAGCACAGAACAACACAGCACGCCACCACACCCTACTGCACTGCACCCCACCCCGTCCCACCCCACCTCATCCCAACCCACTCCATCCCACAGCACGCACCTCCACGAGCAGCAGCAGGGCGAGCGCATTGGCGGTGCTCCCAGCAGAGAAGGGCGAGCCAGGCGCGGCAGTGACATACGCCGTGCGCCCAAGCACCCTCATGCTGTTGACCGTCCATCCCACTGCCATTCCCACTGCCTCTGCTGCCTCCCCTCCTCCTGCTGTGCCTTGCCTACTGTGATTGATAAGAAGAGCAGCAGGGTCCTGGTGGCGCTCTCTCGCTTCCAGAACGAAGGCCAGTGCAGTGCAGAGCTTGCCGAGAGGAGAGAGCCGGGTGAAACGGTGCTTGAGATTGGCGAAGAGGAGAGGAGAGGTGCTGCCTGCTGTGAAGAGGGGAAGACGGAGGAAGAGGGGAAGACGGTGTAGGTTAGTCAGGGGAGGGGGAGGGGAGGAAGGGGGTTGGGGATAGTGTAGAAAGGGCCACAAAAAGCGATGTGGGAGCTGAAGGCAGAGGTAAAAGACAAGCAGATGCATGCACACATGCACGCATGCACGCAGTCAACAAGTATGCTGACCTCGAGCGTGCGAAGGCGGAGACGTGCCAAGGCCCAGCCAGAGGTAGGGAACGAGCTCCCAGTCAAAGTAGAGCAGGCGCCCGGACGAGGAGGACGAGGAGCCATAGCCCTCCTCAGGCGCACCCCACGCTGGCTCTGGCATAGCTCCTCCAATCTCCACACCCATCGACCCTCCCATCGACCCTCCCACTTCGCCTCCCATCTCCCCACCCCATGCTGGCTGCACCATAGCACCACCACCTATCCCTGTAGTCGCCTCCTTGCCTTCCCATCCCCTGCTCGCCTGCCCCTCAAACCCGATGCTTCCAATCACACTGCTAGCCACACCCCCTGCCTCTCCTGTCCCTCCTGCCTCTCCTGCCATGCCTTCAGAATCAGCTCCAGAATCCCCAACGTCAGAATCAGCAATATCTGCTGCTGCTGCTTCTGCTGCTGCTTCTCCCTCTGCGCTCTCCTCTTCTCCCCCCTCTCGCCCACCACTCTCCTCCTCTTCTTCCTCCGCGTCCTCTCCAGCGGGATCGTCAGGGGCAATAGCCCGAGCTACAGCAACAGCAACAGCGGGCCTGGCTTGGCCCGGGATCACCTCACCCTCTGGCATGCGTGCCCAGAGCAGGCGACGGTGAGAGAGGGCAGATGACAATACGACTGCGTCCCCTGACTCTCTCCCATCTAACTCCTGCTTCTGCTTCTCCTGCTGCTGCTGCTGCTGCTTCTCCTTCTCCTCCTGTTCTTCCGCCTCCTTCCCCTGCTCCTCACCCCCATCCTGTTCCATTATTCCCTCCTCTTCCTTCCGCTTCCTCTCCTCCCTCCCTTCCGCCTCCACCTCTCTCCTCTCCTGCTCTTTAGCCTGCCTCTCCACCGCCCCCAGCACACCCTCCAGGGCCGCCCGCCACTTGGCAACCAGGGGCTTGGGAATGGGCGAGGCGTGGAGAAGGGGGAGGTAGCGCGACAGCATGAGGGCATAGGCGTTGAGGGGGATGTCGGTGTACCGGTGGGGGTTAGGGGAGAAGGGGTCGTCCACCAGACCTGCCATGGGGAATGGGTATGGGTGTTGAAGGGGGGAAGATGGGGTCGCGAATGAGGTGCCCCAAAGCAGATGATTGGAGGGGGAGGGCACGTGCTCAAGACCATGAGGGCATAGGCGTTGAGGGGGATGTCGGTGCACTGGTGGGGGTTAGGGGAGAGGGGATCGTCCACCAGACCTGCAGTTGGGTATGCCGGGAGGAGGTGAAGTGAGGGATGTGGAGGAGAGGCGAGGGAGTTTTTGAGAATTCTCAAAAACACCCTGCAAAATGTGGAGGAGAGGCGAGGGATAGCATAGTACACGGGGTGTGAGTCGTGATGGAGCCTACACAGTGGCTGTGCATGGCCCGAGGCAGACACCTCAAAGCTAGACACTCACAGCTGAGCTGTGCATGGGAGGCCTAACAGAGGAGCAATTGAGCACACGCACAGAAGCGCACAACAGTGCATAACACACCGCAGCATCGCAACGAGATGCCTCTTGTTGACTTTTAAGTCGACTCCGAAGGACATAACACATACCGCAGCCTCGCAGCGTGTACGAGTCCAGCCGCGCACGAGCCAACGTATCCGCACTCCTCGCCTCACTCAGCACCGCACTCCCCCCTTCACCTGCCGCCCCTCCACCGGCTGCAGCCGAAAAGAGTGACTTGAAAGCCGACCACGCAGACTGAGTAGAAGAGGAGGAGGATGAGGTGGCGGAATCATATTGGTGGAGGAGAGCCGAGGGGAGGAGGGACCAGAGGAGGTGGGTGGCGGAGGGGTACGGCTGGTCGGCCCAGGCGTTGAAGCGCACGAGAGAGGAGGAGAGCTGGAGCACTGATGGCAGGCGACCAACACTGGTGGTGGCGGGTGGGTGGTGGAAGGAGCAGGGGAGAAGGGGAAGAATTGAGAGCTCTTGAGTCGAGTAACAGGCTGGATGGACCAGGCGTTGAAGAGGGCAAGAGAGGAGGAGAGCTGGAGCACTGATGGCAGACGACAAACTCTGGTCGTGGTGGGTGGTGCAGGGGGGGACGGGAGAAAAGGGGAGAAAGGAGGGCAAGGGGAGATAGGGAGAAAACGGGGGTCAATGGTGGCAACATACACGTGAGCAATGGGAAACTGTAGGGATGCGGAAGAAAAATACTCGACACTTCAAAACAAAACGAGACATCGCCAAGGCAAGAAAAGGAAGGGAAGAGCATAGTACCCTGCAGTGACGTTCAGCTGGGCACTCCCTGGAAGCACATCAACCGGCAGGGCAATCTGCTCCTGCCACTGCCCTGCCAACCCCTCAAAGCCCCCTGACTGCACGCCCCCCCCGGCAACAGCAGTGGCAGCAGTTTTGTCATGGCCCTGCACTGCGACGCTGCTTGCCACGGTCACTGCCTCCTGCACGCCTTCCACTTGCAGCGGCACCACCAGCACTGGAAATGGCATGGGGGGAAGGACGTGGGGGGCGCGCGCAGCTCGGGAGTATGAATGGCGATGCACCAACGGAACCCATTGAAAAAGGAGAAAGTGAAAGGAAGAAAGGAAGCAAATGGAGAAACTGTAGGGTATGGGCATTGGGTGGTGCTGGGGGTTACCATCGGGGGGGAGGCCGGGTGACTGCACAGTGAAGGAGAGAGCGACAGCGCCCACCACTGATGCCTCTAGGTTGAACCGCACCTGAACAGTACAATACAGGTTGCACGTTTGTTGGCACACACACAGGCATTAGTTGGGTGAAGAACGGCCAGCCATGGGCTTAGATGGATGTTGGGCACAGGGCACATGGGGGGAGCAATGACTTAAGAGATGGATACATATTGGGGGAAGCAGCACAGGGCCAGGCCACAGAAGGCACAGGCGCTATTGGAAAAGACGGGAGTGGGTGGGAGGGGAGGGGGGGGAGGTTAGAGGATGATGAAGCGTGCATGATGAAGAGTGCATGATGGAGCAGACATACCTCCAGAGGCCCTGTTGGAAAGACCTTGTCGTCTTTCTCGTTGAGTCCCACCACCTGCACCACTCCTCTCGTGCCGCTAATCGCACCACCGCTCCCATCAGCAGAATCGGACGACAGGGGCGCCACCACCGCAACAGACACAGTCACAGGCATGCCCGCACCTGCTCCCACACCCACCACCCCTCCCTCTGTAGCAACATTCCCCACCCCTGCCCCGCCTACTCCTCCTGCTTCTCCTGTCCCTTTTCCTGCCGCTAGCATGGAGTCTGCGAGGGTCTGATCCAGGTTGACAGTGACCCCAGCTGTGAACCGATCTCCTGCTCGCACGATCCGAGGCACGGAGGGCACCAGGGCGAGAGGGCGGGATGCCACTAGCTCTGTCTCCGCTGCACCGAACCTGCTGCTAGCTCCGGTGACAGCGTAGGCTCGGAGAACGAACGTGGAGATAGAGTCCGGGAGGCGGAAACGGAAGGTGGCAGTGGCAACACGGGAGGGGTCCGCGGACGAAGAGGAGGAGGAGGAAGAAGTGGTGGTGATGGTTTCGATGGGTGCGGTCGCAGTGCGACAGAGAGGGGTGACGGTGAAGTTGGTGCGCTTCTTGGCAAGCGCAAGTGCCGAGGCCCCCATTCCCAGAACCCCAGCACCACCACCGACAGCACCAGCACCCGCGGCGGACTGTGGACCATCCATGAGGAGCGCGGATTTGTCAGCAGCTGCTGCATCAGACTCAGGATGAACAGCCGTCGCTGCCATCTTAGGCATGGCTGCTCGCATCATCATCATCTCGCCGTTCTCTGCACCACCACCACCGGCGGCATCACGAGCAGAAGCAAATGAAGCAGCGTCGCCAGCCAAGCCGGACACTCGCGAGACCGAGCCCATAGCCATTGCCGTCGTTGCCATGGCGTACGCGCGCTTGCCCCCACCCCAGCCGTAGGGCATCGGCCCGTAAGGGTCGGGTCCTGGGGAGGAACCGGGAAGGTGAGGGGGGATTGGAATGAAGGGAAGGGATGTGGGTGAGAAGGAATAAGTGGCAGGCTTGGTAGCTGTAGGCTGTAGCAGGTGTGCAGGTCCACACGGATCAGTGGAAACGTAGAAAATGCAGAGAATGAGAGAGTAACGAGGTGACTTTTGAGTCGGCTCAAAAGTCACCTCGTTAAGAAGTGGCAGGCGTGGTAGCTGAAGCAGGTGCAGGTCCACACGGGCAAGTGGAAACGCAGAAAAGGCAGAGAAAGAGAAAGAAAGGGCAGGCAGGCAGGCAGGCGGGCGGGCGGGCGGGCGGGCAGGCAGGCAGGCAGGCGGGCAGGCAGGCAGGCAGGCAGGAGGGGCACCGTGTGTGAAGTTATCTGCCATAGAGGAGAAGCAGACATCTTGGGCGATGGGCAAGCCGCCTGCCTGCATCCACCATCGCCTGTGCCCGCTGCTGTGTATCCAATCAAGTGGCCTGCACACACAACCGATGGGTGGGTGGGGCATGGATGGAGCACGGAGCAGAAAAGCAGCGGCAGGTGATGCGGTGTGAAGCAGAGACGTCCTGGGTAATGGGCAGGCCGTCTGCATTCAACCACCATCGCCTGCGCTTGATGCTGGCCTTCCAATCAGACGGCCAAGAATCCATCCAACCACCATTGACTGCAGCCAAGAAGGCACTTACTGCAGCCAAGAAGGCACTTACTGCAGCCAAGAAGGCACTTACTGCAGCCAAGAAGGCACTTACTGCAGCCAAGAAGGCACTTACTGCAGCCAAGAAGGCACTTACTGCAGCCAGGAAAGCACTTACTGCAGCCAGGAAAGCACTTACTGCAGCCAGGGGTTCTCCTCGCGTTGGTGCTGGTAGGCCTGTGCGAGGGCGCGGATGGCGGAAGGCTTGAGCATGGCATCATGCGACAGCACCAGGAAGGGCGACGACGCGTAATAGGACGGTGACGCGGGCTGGAGGTCTGATGTGGGGTCTGATAGTGGATGCGGCATCTGGTGTCGGGATGGAGTGAGGGCATGGGAGGGTGGGTGTTTTAGGCGCCTCAAAAGTCGTGGGGCAGCCCAGGGAAGGGTGGCGATACGTAGAAAAACTGCAACGTGGAGGTTGGAGCTCTCATGTGGGTTCCGAGGACAGCGGATGCGGCATCTGGCATCCGGCATCCGGCATCTGGCAGGTCGAGGAAGGCCTCGTCCACAGCGTAACCAGCAGCAGCACCTGCATGTGCTCCCTGCAAGAGACAGAGGCCACGCCACTCACGTGACTCATGGCACTCACGTGACTCA
Organism: Closterium sp. NIES-67; assembly: GCA_027943415.1. Taxonomy (NCBI): domain Eukaryota; kingdom Viridiplantae; phylum Streptophyta; class Zygnematophyceae; order Desmidiales; family Closteriaceae; genus Closterium; species Closterium sp. NIES-67. Next base: position 210,049 of record BQMB01002129.1, read on the forward strand.
TGGCGCTCACGTGACTCATGGCACTCACGTGACTCATGGCACTCACGTGACTCATGGCGCTCACGTGACTCACGTGGCTCACATGGCTCACATGGCTCACACACGGCACGCATGTCCTGCGACTGGCATGACTCACCAGGTCGAAGAAGGCCTCGTCCACAGCGCGACCAGCAGCAGCAGGAGCAGTACCTGCATGTGCTCCTGCAAGAGACACAGAGACCACGCCACTCCCCGCCACGCAGCAGCCCGTCCTGAAGCAGCTGACTTGACTCACCAGATCGAGGAACGCCTTGTCCACCGCCACCAGCAGCACCTGCACTTGGCTGTCTGCCACCGCTGCCCCGCCCTCCGGTGTTGCGTCCAGTCCCGTGACCCGCACTGCCACCTCCACCTCACTGCCTGCTGACATATGGCCCGGAGGCACCGCCTGGGACATACGAAGAGGAAGGGGGGGAGGACGAAGAGTGGGAGCAATGCATATGGGTTTTTGGGGATGTTGGTGTGGCTCGAAGGGGTCTTTATATTGGGTGAGGTGCGGGAGGAGTAAAAAAAGTGCAAAGGGAGGAGGGATTACGTAAAGAGGGAGCGTAGACGAGGGATCGGATCAAGGGGGGTAGAGCGAGAAAAGAGGGAAGTGAAAGACGGAGAGATAGGCAAACTGGCGGAAGGTGGAAGGGACGGGACGAAGCTTACAATGTCAAGGGAGAGGCGCGGAGGGGGCGTGGGTGTGACGAGCAGCGCCAGGTGCAGCACGAAAGATGAGGGGCCTGCAATGTCCGCAATGACTGTAGTCGGCACCTTCGCAGCCACTGCCCCCAACGGGTGCGTGCTCTGGCGAGGCGAGACCACCACCACCGTGACAGCACAGCTGGGGTCGCACCTCCCATCCACCACCACTGGGAGCTCCACTATCCCTCGCTCCAACCCCCCGTGCGTCTCCCGCCATACCTCCCCTTTCTCTGCTTTCCCTGCCTTCCCTGCCTTCCCAGCGTGGCTTGGGTCCACCTGCAGGAGTGCTGCCGCCCCCTCGTATGGGTTCTCGAAGCGCAGCGTGGCTGTTTCGCCAACCTGGTAGGAAGGCTTGTTGAAGGTGGCCCTGGGTGGGGGGAGGGAGTAGAGCGGGCAGGACTGCCAACCCTGGGAGAAGAGAGGTGGGGGGGGGGGAAGAAGCGGGGAAAATGGGATTGCGGGGAAAATGGGATTGCGGGGAAAATGGGATTGCGGGGAAAATGGGGTTGCGGGGAACGGGAAGCGAGGAGGGTGAACGTGGAGGGGACAGAGGCACATTTGAAAAGAGGGAGCTCAGGACAGCAAGTGAGTAAGTACACCCGCTCTATGATATGTCCCCTCACAAACGCTTCCCCCGATCAAATCTGACAGCGTCAACCGATCCGGCGAGGACACCTGGAACAAAACGACGCAAAACCACTCCAACTTTCTCGCTTTATAGCAAATGACAGAGGCGCCAAAATATGCCGCCCGTGCAGATTCGGGGGCCTCTGATGCATAACGGGTGTACAACGGTTAGAGGAAGTAATGATAGGAGGTTAGAGAATGCATGCAGGGCAGGGATGGGAAAATGGGTGATAAGGCTAAGCGGAGGAGAGATCAGAGAGAAGAAGCAGAGGAGGTGGGACAGAGACACGTCACACACCACCATGGGGAGGAGGACGAACCTGCAGTGTGTTGCCAAAGTATGCAGAGGAGCAGGCCTTAGTACCCTCAGGGTCAGTAATACACGAGAGCAGGCGAGCCCTCCCCACATCAGGCACCACAAACGCACACTCAGATGGTAACCCCTCCAACCCCTCTGCGGTCCCTGCCCCCCCTGCAGCTTCAGCAGCAGCAGCAGGGTCTGGATTTGCAATGGGCAGGCGGGGGGGGGATAGGGTGGCGTTACAGGAGGCGACAGTCTCCTCCTTCCAGGAGAGCACCGCCCCTGAGTCGTCAGTAATGGTGCGATTCAGCATCAGGGAGAGCGTCACCACGGAAGGCAGAACAACACCAGCGTTAGTGCCATCCCCAGCGGTGCGGCCACTGCTGCCGCTGCTGCTGCTGCTGCTGGCAACAGTGCCCCCAGCCCCACCGTCCCACATTGGCGCATCCGTAGCAGTAGCACCACGATAGACCGGAGCGTCACCACTGGCCGTGTCCCCAGCAACATCAGCGGGGTTGAGCAGGGAGACTAGGCGGGCAGAGGCATGGAAGGGCTGGCCCGGGACAGGGTTGGGCACAGAGCGAGTCACACGCGTGACCCAGTCGCTGAGGGCGACTGGGACGGACGTGGCGTCGGAGAGAATCTCCCTGGTGGGACCCACCCACTCCGTTGACAGCGAGAGAGAACCCACCTGGAAGGGGGGAGAGGGGAGAGGGCGGGAGGGGAATGGGGAGAGGTGGAAGGTTTGGCACAGAGAGAGTCATGTGAGTGTGGCCCAGTCGGTGAGGGCGACCGGGAGAGACTTGGGGTCGGAGAGAAGCTTCTTGGTGGGACCTAACCAGTCTGATCCGAGGGAGAGAAGAACCCACTAAAAGAAAGGTATGGGGGATGGGGGAGGGACGGAGAGCGCATGGGGGAGATATGGAGAATGAAGTGAAAAGAGGAGCAGGAGGGGGGGAGGAGGTCAGAAAAGGAGCGCTGAATCGCTGATGGATGCACGGCCAGCCAGGGAAGAAAAAGAAGCGGAGCCAGCGCCAGGGGCATTGGGATGGGATGGGATGGGATCGGTTGGGATGGGACAAAAACATTCAAATGGAGTGGGGGGGGATTGGGAAAGGATGGTAGGAGGAGGAGTGACAAGTGAGGGCCACCAGGGATCGGGGTGGCTACCATCGATGGGCAAGAGAGAGAGGACTACGAGAACCTGTGGGAAGCTGTGAGACGCATAAAACAATGACAGGCAATGTGAGGACGAATGTGCATGTATGCGTGGGGGTGTGCATGTGTATGCATGTGCGTGTGCGTGTGTGTGTGCGTACCAGTGTGCGGGTGGGAGACGCGAGGGCAGCATCGATATCCAAAATCGCCACTCCGACACCGCTGCTGTTGGTGCGCACAACAAGCACACCCCCCACACACACGCGGCTCACAAACCGCTTCCCAGACACATAACCACTCCCTGCCTCCTCTCCCCCCCCCCCCGCACACCCCTGCACTCCGCCTTCCCCTCTCCCCCTCCTCCAGCCCAAACCGATTCAACTCCTCCCCCTCCCCACTGGAGGTTCATCTCCCAACCAGGCTCCTCCTCCTCTGCCCGGTAATACCCAAACGCCCAAATCACCTTCACCTCCTCATCAGCCACCGGCCCTCCAGTGTACGTCCTTGTGGTAACAACCACCTCTAGCCCGCGCCCAATGCGCGCCACAGGCCGGGAGGTGGAGAGAGAGAGGGTCACGGTGGGGGGACGGGGGTCGGAGACCTGGAAGTACGCATCTCCATTCACCCAGATGCCGTCTGTCTCTTGGGCTGGCTCGAGCTGGAGTCTGGCTGAGCCTGTATCGGCGTCTGCCGGGAGGGGGATGTCAGCTAGGAAGGTGGCGAACTGGGGGTGTATGGTCACAGGGATGCGCTTGGGGGTTTCGGAGTTGGGAAGGGCGCAGCTTAGGACATGTCGGTGGGACGCCTCGGGTAGGTGGAGCTGGAGGAAGGGGAGAACGAGGGAGGGGGAGGGGGGGGGGAAGGGGGAGGAGGGAAAGGGGAGTGGGGAGAATGAAAGGAGGGAAAAGAGAGCAGAGGCGAGGAGTGGGTGGAGTGGAGGCACGGACGGATGGGGGGGGGGGGGGGTCGAATGGACGAGGCGAGGCAGTGGATGGGGGTAAGAGAAGACTGTGAGGAAGAACAAAACGGGGAGAACCTTGAGAAAGAGCAGAATAACGCACCTTGCCATCAGGCCCAGCCTGTCGGATCACACCGAAGACATGCACGGTGTCTCCGGGGCGGTACAGCGGGCGATCCAGCACCAGTGACGCTTGCAGGGAGGACTGGGAGGAGGAGTGGGAGAGGCCAGAGTCGCGACAGGGCAGTACGAAGTTTGGGAGCAGCATAAAACGCTCGGATGAGGAGGAGGTGGAGGGGGAAGGGGAGAAACGAGAGGTGTAGGTGACTGATGCCTGTATGCCTGCTCTGCCGCAGAACTGATCAGGAACGGCTGCAAGGGAGGGAGGGGTGTGAAAGGGGGTGAATGTGAGTGCTGAGGAGGGGGGAATGGAAGGAAGAAATGGGAGGAGTGGAAGGGGCAGGCGGCGGGGTGAGAGAACGGATGCGTTCTGCATTGGCATAGCATGGCATGGCATAGCATAGCATGGCATGGCATGGCATGGCATGTCATGGCATAAATAGCATAACATGGCAGTCCAGCACCAGCACAAAGCAACAGACTCGCAGGGATATTTCAAGACTTTGATTAGAGGGAAACAAGAGGAGAGCGAAGACAGGAAGGAAGGAAGGAAGGAAGGAAGGAAGGAAGGAAGGAAGGAGGGCAGGAAGGAAGGAAGGAGGGCAGGAAGGAAGGAAGGAAGGAGGGCAGGAAGGCAAGAAGGCAGGAAGGCAGGAAGGCAGGAAGAGAAAACGGGAAGCAGGGTAGATTGTGACACCTGGAAGAGCCAGCAGCACGATCCCAGATTTGTCGGTCGTGCCCTTGATTGCTTTAAAAGTCAACGGGTTGAGGTCATCGCCCTGGGAGGATGGAGAAGGAGGGACGACCAGAAAGGCAGGGGGACGAAGATGAGGAGGAGGAGAAGACGAGGAGGAGGAAGGGAGGGCCAGGGGGGCAGAAGGCATGCAAACAGCGTGGCAGCAAAGAGCTTGCCTGACGGGCTGCATTACCTTGTCCTCAGAGATCAACAGGAGACACAGTGGGTCCTTTAGCAGGGCTCACATCACTCAACCACGTGAATTCTGAGACGGCTCCATAAAAAGGTTGTGAAACAGCGCAGGAGCAACGAGCTCGCCTGGTGCACTGCAAGCCTTGCCATGCATAGAAGCAGGGACACAGCAGCTCCTTCAACAGCGTTGATGATGTGTTCTGCTCCTGAGAATTCTCAAAATCTTGACGACAGCGCTTCTCAAAAACAGCGCTAGCACTGTTTAGTCCAGTCAAATCAAAGGTCATCTCGCTATTGTACCTCGTCCATAGAGGGAAGCAGGGACACCGTCTCTCCCTCAACAGGGATCGCATCACTCGACCACGTGACTTCTGAGACGTCCCAAAGCTACGTGAGCAACGGACTCGCCTAGCGGGCTGCCTTACCTCGTCCATAGAGGGAAGCAGGGACACAGTGGCTCCCTCAACAGGGCTCGCATCACATCACTCAACCACGTGACGTCCCAAAGCTACGTGAGCGAGCATCACGTGAGCAACGAGCTCGCCTAGCTGGCTGCCTTACCTCGTCCATAGAGGGAAGCAGGGACACAGTGGCGCCCTCAACAGGGCTCGCATCACTCAACCGAGTGACTTCTGAGCCGTCCCAAAAGCTACGTAAGCGAGCATCGTGTGAGCAACAACGAGCTTGGCGAGCGGGCTGCCTTACCTCGTTCATAGAGGGAAGCAGGGACACCGTGGCGCCCTCAACAGGGCTCGCATCACTCAACCACGTCACCCACACCGCTGCGTGCTCGTCCCCTGCTTGCGCCATCACCGCAGCCACCTCCGTCTCTGCCACAACCACCGCTGGCTGCTTAGGCGCCCGCACTCCACCGCTGCCACCACGCCTCCCATTACCCCCGCGAACGCCAAGACCAGAAGGGTCAAAGCGAGGAGTATCCACAGCATCATCCACCGCGTTGGCCTCCTCCTCCGTGGGGTTGGGGTCTGAGTAGACGCAGCTGGCACGGCGAATAACAAACATGCCGGTCGGGGCGAGGAGAGAGGACGCGTTGAGGGCGGGCGAGGCGAGGGAGAAACCGCCCTTGCTGCCGTTGAAGTGGAAAAGGGAACTGGAGGCGGAAGGCACGCAGGGGGTCACTGCGAATGCGGTGGACTGAGACTTGGTGCCCTGCTGCTGCTGCCATGGCTCAGCCTCACCTGCTGGGCCGGAAGCAAGCCAGGGGACGGAGACAGCACCAGCAGAAGCGGCAGCGGAAGCGGAATCAGAGGAGGAGAAGGATGAGAAGAGAGAGGAGGAAGAAGCGGAGGCAGGGGTGTCGGGGACAGGAAGGCTGGTGACCGGCCAGGCGAGGGCAAGAGGAGGCCTGTCTGCGCCCAAGTACGGTGGCAGCTGGAAAAAGAGCGGCCAGAGCCTATCCCATGCCCCTGAACTGTCATCACCAGCAGCCGCAGCAGTGGCAAGACCAGTAGCAGTGCTGGTGGCGTCCAGGAGCACAAGGGAGTGCGGGCCCACTGCGAGGAAGGGCTCCAAGCGCTCGGTGATGATGGTCATGCGGGAGGACCGCAGGGGCAGGCCGAATCCGTCCCGCACCGACGGGCACGCTGCTACTGAGAGGGTCTAAGGAGGGGAAGAAGTTTGGAAAAGAGGTGGGGGCGGGATGGTGGAGCGTATGAGTGAGTGCGTGTTTGTGGGTGGGTGGGTGGGTGCATGCGTGCTTGAGTGTGTGAAGGATAGGAAGAGAAACAAACGGGTGGGACGGGGAAGAGAGGTGACAAGGTGGGGAGACCGTGGGGCTTGAATACAGACTACATCACCTTGGGTATCGGGAAAGGGCAGAAAACGTGTAAAACGAATGCACTTGCAAGGGCCAATGGAGGGATAAGGGCAGGCAGGCTTACATATTTAGCATCGGGCTCCAAGGGTGCTGAGAGAAGAAGAGAGCCGTTGGAAGGGCGAGATAAGTCAAAAGACACGGCTGCTGCTGCAGCTGCCATTGATTCCTTGGAGTGCGAGGCAGCAGAGTGGTGCAGAGTCAAGCAGGCCTTGAGATCAGCGAGAGGAGAGAGGAGGCCGTGTGGCAGTGGCAGGGTTATCTTGCGAGACATCAGGCTGCAGTGCAGGGCAGAGCAGAACAGACGAGACGAGAAGAGAGCAGAAAAGAAGAAAAGATGAGAGAAGAGAAGAGGAGAGAACAGATGAGAGGAGAAGAGAACAGAGCAGAACAGAACGCGAATGCACAGGCACAGGCAAATGAAAAGGAGGGAAATGAGTCCGAGCTCGGGAATGAAACAGGAGGTAGGGGTGGAGAATGCGTGCAGCTGGAATGCGTCAATCAAATCCTTGCAAGTACTATGACGCAAGGGAGTGGTGGCCGGGTGGTGGCATTGGGATTGGGCATGGAAGGAAGGAGACATGAGATGAGATGTTCCCACACAAAACGCTGTTCCCGCAAAATGCTCCCACAAGAAACACTGCTTTGCATACCACGAGAGAGACGTTCCCTCCCATCCCAGTAGAGACACGTTCCCCCAGCAGCAGTACTCACTTGATGGGGGATGTCCCGTCTATAGATCCATCGTACGTAATGTGAAACAGGTACGCCCCTCTGACTTCCACCACAAGCGGCCGCTTCAGAGCCCCCGCCTTGCCATAGTACTTGCTTCCCCGGGGCATGACCACATGGTATTCAGTGTCGGGGGCGAGCGGGCCCCACCCAGCCGCGCTGAGCTTGCTGGGGTTGCTCACGGACCGGCTGTCCTTGCTCCAGTCAGCTGCCAAGGCGGCTGCCACGGCTGCCTTTCCTGACACTTTTGTTCCGTCTGGTGCTGCTGTGAAGGACACGACTGCACAGCGAACGATGGCCCTGCTGCTGCTGCTGCTAGCACCGCTGGGGTTGGTGGTGTTGGTGGTATCAGCAGCGAGGGAGGCAAGGGAGAAGGTGTCCCTGGGGCAGGGCTTGACGAGGGTGGTCACGCCAGGTACCACCTTGTTGGCCTTGGTGCGCAGCTGGAGGGGTAGGGGAGGAAGGGAAGAAGGAAGGAGAGTGGGGCGCAAACGGGGGGAGAGGGCGAATGAGAGGAATGGAAGCAGCGCGAATGGTAGATCAGGCGGCGGGAAGTGGAAAGTGATGTGGTTGAAATCAAAGGCGTGGAAGCGGGGAGAGGTGTGGACAAAGGGAGGGAAGTGAAGGGGCAGGCATGGAGCCTGACAGGAGGACAGTCAGGAAGGAGGAATGACACCAACTTGACTCCAATGTCAGAGAGGGAGAGGGCGTGAGTGAGCTATATGAGTGTGGGTGTGGTGTGGGTGCGTCTCGTCGAGGGGGGTTGTGGAAAAGGAACCTGGATAAGGCTTGGGAGCAGGTTGATGTCCACAAGGGCAGAGAAGGAGAGGAGCAGCCTGGAAGTTGGAGCACGAGCGGGAAGGGGGTATAAGGAAGGCGTTTCCGGCGAAGGTTGTGAAGCCACATGTAGCATAAGGCGAATGGAGAAAGGCGGATGCCAGGACAACATGGCACATGGCAGGACAGGGGGGGTGGAAGTTAGTAATCGGAAGGAAGGAAAGTATGAATGGGACTGATCGAAACTACGGAGACTGAAAAGCGAGCATGAGAGGCAATGGAAGAGCGAGAGAGAAGTGATTCGGGAGAGGCGGGGGGTCGGGGGGGGGGAGGGAAGGGGAGAGAGGACCAGGGACAAGGTGTGGTGTGGGCTCACTGTGCATCGGGGGGAGCTTCACTTGGGAAACTGGATGACTGTGCTGACCAGGAGCCCTGGCGAGGAGGCGAGTTGGAGCAGCATGGCGGACAAGGGGGGGGGGAGGAGAAGGGAATGAGAGGGGAGAGAGAGGGGAGAGAGAGGGGAGAGAGAGGGGAGAGAGAGAGGAGAGAGAGAGGGGAGAGAGAGGGGAGAGAGAGGGGAGGGAGAGGGGAGGGAGAGGGGAGAGAGCGGGGGAGAGAGAGGGGAGAGAGAGGGGAGAGAGAGGGAGAGAGAGGGGAGAGAGGGAGAGAGAGGGGAGAGAGAGGGAGGAGAGGGAGGGGAAGGAGAGGGGAGAGATAGGGGAGAGAGAGGGGAGAGAGAGGGGAGAGAGAGGGGAGAGAAGGAAGAGAGAGGGGAGAGAGAGAGGGGAGAGAGGGGAGAGAGAGGGGAGAGAGAGGGGAAGGAGAGGGGAGAGAGAGGGGAGAGAGAGAGGGGAGAGAGAGGGGAGAGAGAGGGGAGAGAGAGGGGAGAGAATGAGGGCCAGTCGAATGTATGGCACACATGCAGAGTTATCGGTTGCGAAAAGTCACATGGCGTCGTTGTCAGTGCACTTGCATGGCATGGTCATGCGTGCATGGCATGGTCATGCGTGCATGACATGTCTGCCCTTCCTCTCGCTGCCCTTTATCTCTCTGCCCTTTGTCTCTCTGGCCTTCGATTCCTCTGCTCTGCATGTCTCACCGTGGCAGTGTAGGTCATGGGTGAGAAGACGATGCTGAGAGACATGGTGAGAGGCTTCGTGAGCACAGTAAGAGCAGGCGGGGGGGATGCCGCATCCCAGCTGCCACAGAGAAAGAGAGAGAGAGAGAGAGCGGCAGAACAGCACAACATGGAAAGGCCAGAGTCAGACGAGACAATGATAAGGAAGGGAAAGGTGTGATGGAAGCAGAGAGATGCAAATAGATGTCATGCAGCGAAGACAGCTTCAGGCGAGAGAGGTAAACAGGGAGCTGAAGCTGAGCATGAGAGGAAGTTGGGAGGGAGGGAGGGAAGGGCGAGGGCAGAGGGCAGAGGGCAGAGGGCAGAAGATAGAGGGCAGAGGACAGAAGGCAGAAGGCAGAAGGCAGAGGGCAGAGGGCAGAGGGCAGAGGGCAGAGGGCGGACCTGGTGCCATCGAAGGCTGTGAAGTTGGCATTCCAGGTGAGGGAGCAGGAGAGGTCAGAGGGCCACGTCTCTAGGGGATCAAACCGGAACACGAACGACGTCACCCTGCACTCACATGGACACACAGGCACACAGGACAACCAGACGGTTAAAAAACAGCTGTCGATGATGACCCTGAACGCGTGTACGTACATACATACCAATGTGATGGCAAGTAAAACGTAACAGGCCACCATCCACCTCGAAGCAATCTTACACCCAATGCCGCTAACCGCGGGCCAACATTGGCCCAGCAACAGCCGAGCCGAGCAACGTCGACGACCCACACCACACCACTCACCCCGCACCGCACACCCAAGCCGACGTGAACCAGGCGCCTGCACCTGCCTATCTCCACTCCCCGTCCCCCTCCTGCCGCACCCTCTCTCTCCCTCTCTCTCTCTCTTTCTCACCATCTGGCACGACCAGCAATGCCGTCGACGCCCTTGCACCCCAGGGAGAAAGGCACCAGCGACGGGGGCAGGCCCCACTGCAGCGCTGCTGCCGCACCTCCTCCCCCCACTCTGCCTGGCTCTCCCGCCCCCTCTGAGCCAACCTGAGAGGCATCAAAGCCAAAGTCGCTGCCTAAGGCGATGACAGCGCGGTTGAACACCACCTGGTGGGGGGATAACGATACGGAATACGGAGTAGGGGTAATGCGGGGTGGATGGGGTGCATGCGAGGGACGGGGACAGGAGACTGGTGAGGCAGATGAGAGGTGATGTGTGGTGGGCGGACACGGGGAGGGGAGGGTTATGATGCAGGCAGGTGAAGGACGCTGCAACCGAGCTTGCTTGGGGATGTTTTGATGGATGTTTTGATTAATGCGTGAGCATGGAAGGAAGCATGTGAAAGGCATACCCAGTACTACCGCAGTGGTGCAGACCTTTGGCACGTCCTGGCTGGGCACAAAGTATACACCATTCCGATCAAATTTGACAAGCATGAAGTAAGCATGCATGCCATGGCCGAGATTGTAAGCGTGCCTCCATGTGAGCATGTGAGCATGTGAGCATGTGAGCATGTGAGCAAGTGGGCATGTGGGCATGTGAGCATGTGAGCATGTGAGCATGTAAGCATGTGGGCATGTGGGCATGTGGGCATGTGGGCATGTGAGCATGTGAGCATGTGGGCATGTGGGCATGTGGGCATGTGGGCATGTGGGCATGTGGGCATGTGAGCATGTGAGCATGTGAGCATGTGAGCATGTGAGCATGTGAGCATGTGAGCATGTGAGCATGTGAGCATGTGAGCATGTGAGCATGTGGGCATGTGAGCATGTGAGCATGTGAGCATGTGGGCATGTGAGCGTGTGAGCATGTGAGCATGCGGGCATGTGAGCATGTGAGCATGTGAGCATGTGAGCATGTGGGCATGTGACCATGTGACCATGTGACCATGTGAGCATTTGAGCATGTGAGCATGTGGGCATGTGAGCATGTGAGCATATGGGCATGTCAGAATTTCAGCATGTGAGCATGTGAGCATGTGAGCATGTGGGCATGTGAGCATGTGAGCACTTGAGCATGTGAGCATGTGAGCATCTGAGCATGCGAGCATGTGGGCATGTGAGCATGTGGGCATGTGAGCATGTGAGCATGTGAGCATGTGGGCATGTGAGCATGTGAGCATGTGGGCATGTGGGCATGTGAGCATGTGGGCATGTGGGCATGTGAGCATGTGAGCATGTGAGCATGTGAGCATGTGGGCATGTGAGCATGTGAGCATGTGAGCATGTGAGCATGTGGGCATGTGAGCATGTGGGCATGTGAGCATGTGAGCATGTGGGCATGTGGGCATGTGAGCATGTGAGCATGTGGGCATGTGAGCATGTGAGCATGTGAGCATGTGAGCATGTGAGCATGTGGGTATGTGAGCATGTGAGCATGTGAGCATGTGGGCATGTGAGCATGTGAGCACTTGAGCATGTGAGCATGTGAGCATGTGAGCATGTGAGCATGTGAGCATGTGAGCATGCGAGCATGTGGGCATGTGAGCATGTGGGCATGTGAGCATGTGAGCATGTGAGCATGTGAGCATGTGGGCATGTGAGCATGTGAGCATGTGAGCATGTGAGCATGTGGAGCATGTGGGCATGTGAGCATGTGAGCATGTGGGCATGTGAGCATGTGAGCACTTGAGCATGTGAGCATGTGAGCATGTGAGCATGTGAGCATGTGAGCATGTGAGCATGCGAGCATGTGGGCATGTGAGCATGTGGGCATGTGAGCATGTGAGCATGTGAGCATGTGAGCATGTGGGCATGTGAGCATGTGAGCATGCAAACATGTGAGAGAGGAGAAGCAGCACCTGAATGGGGCGCAGCCCGCTAATTCGTGCTGTAGCGGCCGTGGCGGTGCCTCCTGCCGCTGAAGCCCCGTCTCTACCCCGGGCTTTGCGGGGAGACTCCGTCACTCCTGGCAGCACGGACAGCACCCTGAGAGGAAGTCGACCTGCATGCATGCAGAGAGGGGATGGAGAAGGAAAAAGAGGTGATATAGGAGATGCGGCTATCGGGGTCGACGAAACCCGCGCAGACTCTAGAGAGAGCTGATGCCATGTGATGGTGCTAAAAAAGAAGAAGAAAAAGAGCACATCGTCTAACGGATGCATTGGTGCGCTGTACACGGCGCTACAGCGTACCACGCCAGTTTTCACACCTGGAATAACCTGTGAGAGTCCCGCCAGTGCTTGAAAAAAACAGGGCACGGGGATGGGAGGGTCCCGCCAGCGCTTGGAAACGTTGACTCTGTAGGCTCACCTTGGAAGAGGCCTCGAGGAGCCGCGCTTGCAGGGTGATTTTGAAATTCTCAAAAACACCCTGCAAAATCTGGGAGGGTCCAGCCAGCGCTTGGAAAGGTTGACTCTGTGGGCTCACCTTGGAAGAGGCCCCGAGGAGCCGCGCTTGAGGCGTCGCCGTTGGACGACGCTGCGACGAGAACGACGGCCGGTGCGAGAGAGGCCAGCGACAGCAGAACGAGGAGAAACGGCGTGCGGTATGGCCGCACGGCCGAGGCACGCTCCATTGGGAAACGATGGAACGACGTCTCTGGTCTAGGAACTGGAACGACGAGGCAGGAGTGCTACGCGGCCACTGCAGCAGTACCCCTGATCTATCTTTTAGGACTCGAGCTACTATACACCTCGTAAGCTTGAAAGCATGCCAGAGGTTTCAATCATCGCTGTATCATGCCGCAAGCGACACTCCACAAGAGCTAGACGCTGTGTGCCAGGACACAGAAGGCTCTATCTCTCGAATCTGGCTTTAATCCGCTCAGTCCGAAACGCGAGTTCCTAGTTTCCTCGTATGCTCGCACACCCGCTGTCTGAAATCTTGCACTGTGGGAGTTGCTGCTGCCTGACAGCCAGAAAATCAAATGTTGAAACCAGAAAGGCATGGCATCTCGCATCTCATCTCGCTTTGTGTCTGTATGAGCAGAAGGGGTTCACTTCACTTCTGCTCTCCTTTCCAGCCAACACTTTTTCCCAAGAATGCTGAAATCCGCTGCTTCGGTCGGCCTGGTTCGTTACAGCCGTACTATTTCGGCGAGCCTGATTCCTCGGTTAGGACTTCACCTTCCTACATCACCTCAGTTGGCGTTGCTTGCAACCACTGTCGCACCAAGGTGGTTCGGGTCAGGCCCGAACAAACAGCCAATTGGCGAGGCCAGGAGAGACAGCTACGGTTTGAGCCTGCGTACAGTAACACGGCGAGCTTCGGCTTCGAGGTTGTCGGCGGTCTGAGGTCGAGGAGCTTCGGGGAAGGTGGATCCGGTGTCCGTCACCTCCCCAATAACGTATCACGGCGATATGCGTTAGTGGAACAGTCGGATCAATAACCAATGTACACTTCATGAAAGCACTCAGGACATTAAATACCTCTATTGGTCATACACCTCCTTATGTCATAAAACACTCAACAGCAGCATCATTTCCACACTACAAAAGCATCACACACAATCGCTATCAAAACCACACTATTCAAAGCTGAGTACCAGACCTCACTACAGTCCTCATTTTCACTACAACGGTATATGCAACAAAGCTAAGCCTAGCTCCTCCCACCCATCATCTCCCAGCTAGTGCCAATGTAAGAAATAATCGAGGAACGCTACGATCAGAATTGAGAGTGGGTAGAGAGCGAGCACGGGGAACGCGAGCCAGGTCTGGAAGGTACGCCTGGTACCGCCCAGCACGCCGACAATAAACGTGTTGAGCAGGATGATTGTGACCTCCGCACTGAACTGCCACTTGAGCGAGCGGAAGTACACCAGGGCCAGGAACGTGCCCAGACACCTGGTGGGGACGGGTCACGGGGAATAGAGGGGAGATGATAGGTGATTGTGAGGACCATCCCGAAGTCCCAAGTCTTTCACGAATCACATGGTGTTGTCAATCAATATTGCTTCATGGAAAGGCCTGTGAGTACGTGAGCCAGATGGTGCACGTCCATGTGAGGCGCCGACGTTTGAGGGTACCCCCAACATCACCTCAAGTCCCATTTCTCAAGTCCCAGCCCCGCGACTCACATGGTGGTGTTCATGGAGATGGCGCCGTACAACTGCAAGTAGGTGATGGAGATGGTGCGCTTGCATGTGATGCATCGATGTTTGAGGCGCCTCAAGTATCACCCGAAGTCCCAACCCCTATGACTCACATGGTGTTGTTCATGGAGATGGCGCCGTACACCTGCGAGTAGGTGAGCGAGATGGTGCGCTTGCGGCGCTTCATGGCGAAGATGAGGCACGAGATCAGCTCACTCGCATTCGACGCCAGCGGCGTCACCACAAACGCCACGAAGAACGGCGGGATGTGCGACGCCCTGCACAGGGGGGAGTCAAGTGGAGAGGAGAGGAGAGGAGAGACAAAGGTGTGTAAGCGGATACTTGATTCCAGCGGCGTCACCACAAAGAGCCACAAAGAGCCACAAAGAGCCACAAAGAGCCACAAAGAGCCACAAAGAGCCACAAAGAGCCACAAAGAGCCACAAAGAGCCACAAAGAGCCATAAAGAGCCACAAAGAGCCACAACGAGCCACAACGAACCATGAAGAAAAAGGGATGTGCGACGTTTTACCGCGCGATACACACCAGCAGAGAAGGGCGCATAGGGGGTGCAGGTAGGATCAGAAGGCAACAGGAGAAGGAAAAAGGAGCGGAGCGACATCGGAGGATAGACAAGCAAGGCTATCTGAGGAGGCTGCGAATAAGGACGAAAGAAGTTGGGCCAAAAGGGCAAAGAAGGCAAAGGGCAAAGTTGACAACGGGCAAAGTTGACAGACGGGAAGAACGACAGAGGAACGAATGTGAAGCGCTGGGGCGAGGTGTGGGGAGGTGAGGGAAGGTTTGCGATACATACTTGGAGAAAGAGGTGATGGAATCAACCACCGGGTCAGCAAAGATAGCTACCAGCAATGTCCCCCCCACTATCAGCAAAATGGCCTGAGAGGAAAGAAAGGGGGAACGGGGGGAGAGAGGGGGGGGAAGTGGGAGATAGAGGTAAAGAGGAGAGGAGATGAAAGAGATTTGGAAAGGGAGGTATGGGGAGAGGGGGAGGAGCGAGGGGAGAGGAACGGAGGGAGGGGGGATGTGGGGTATGGCGGGAGATGGTGAGGAAAGGGAGAAATTGAAGAGCCCTCACATAGCTTGCACACACAAACCACACACAGGGAGGTTATCTACACAACTACACAGAACTTCGCATAGAGAACCTCATGCACACCATTCCCCCCCCCCCCCGGGCCCCAGCCTCGCACTCATCCCCCCCAACCCCCCTCCACACGCACGTGGCGATAGATCTCAGCGGGCGTCTTGGGAGCTTCCTCCTCCTCATCGTCGTCGTCGTCATCACCTTCCTCCTCCAGCAGCCCGTCCTCCAGCCCCTCCAGGTGCACCTTGGCCGTGTCCACGTGCCCGTCCAGAATGCTCTCCAAACTGGGGAGAGGAGACGTGCAGAGGCATGAAGATGGGGGGGGCAGCACACAGACAGACACACAGACGGACAGAGAGATCAACCAGGCCCTAGCGGCGGAGGAGTGGCCGGCCAGGGAGCCGGCTGACCCGTTCCCCATCGGTGACTTGCTCCAGGTTCTGGAGCCTGCGCTCGGGTTTTGAGGCGCCTCAAAACTGGACTTCTGGAGCCTGCGCTCGGGTTTTGAGGCGCCTCAAAACTGGACTTCTGGAGCCTGCGCTCGGGTTTTGAGGCGCCTAAAAACTGGACTTCTGGAGCCTGCGCTCGGGTTTTGAGGCGCCTCAAAACTGGACTTCTGGAGCCTGCGCTCAGGCACCATCAGGGTGCCCCTCCTAGCCAGCTAGGCCGCGTTTGTACCTTGACTATATTGCCCTGCCTGTACCTTTTGCTGCCTCATACGGAGGACCGTTCGAGAGACTCATGAGCACACGGGCCGCACAAGTCACGGGTAGGCAGTCACATACATAGCATGGCATGACATGTCATGACAGCGGGTCACGGTTATGGCATGCCCAGTATAGGATGGATGACAGCAAAGACATGCCATGCCATGACACGGTTTGACGCCTCATGGCACGGCATGGCAGGGCATGGCATGGCAGGGCATGGCAGGGCAGGGCATGTGTGAGGAGCAGGGGGTTCACTTGGTGGAGGACTGGCGGCGTTGGTGGGGCTTGGCTGCTCCTCCAAACTGCGCCATCCACCGCTCCATGCCCTGCACAAACTCCTCCTGCTTGCGGCGCAAACCAAACCAGCCAAAGGGCAAGCAAAGAAAGGAGAGGGGGGAGGGGGGGGAGGGGGCTTTAAGAGGGCTGCTGCTTCTACTGGACCCGGAAGCCAAACTGTGCCATCATCCACCGCTCAACGCTTGCACAAGCTCCTCCTGCTCGCACCTCCAAGAGTTGCACAAGCAAGTATGGGGAAGGACGAGGGAAGGAGCAGGAATACATAAGGGGAGCACGTACTCCCCACGCCAAGTTGGTTCTTAAGAATCCTCTCTCAAAAGCCAAACTCTGCTCATGGGGAGCAGTACTTAGTACTCACCACGCCAATCTCGCCATCGGAGTTGCTGTCGAATTCCCGCATCCACTCCTGGATCTGCGTCTCCGCTGGCACGTCGCCCTGCGCATTGCCGTGGAGAGAAGAGAACGGGAGGGGGCACATCCAAGGGAGGGAGCAAGAGGAGAGGAAAAGTGAGCATCCACTCCTGGATGTGCGTCTCCGCTGGCACATCGCCCTGCACATTGCCGTGGAGAGAACAGAAC
Organism: Closterium sp. NIES-67; assembly: GCA_027943415.1. Lineage (NCBI taxonomy): Eukaryota > Viridiplantae > Streptophyta > Zygnematophyceae > Desmidiales > Closteriaceae > Closterium > Closterium sp. NIES-67. The sequence continues at coordinate 227,009 of BQMB01002129.1, forward strand.
GGGAGGGGGCACAGCATAGGGAGGGAGCATGGGGTAACGGAGAGGGAGCATCCTCTCCTGGATCTGCGTATCTGGTGGCATATCGGCCCGTGCATTGCCCTGGAGAGAACATAATGAGGAGGAGCGTGTGGGGAGCGAGGGAGGGAGGGAGGGACGGACGGACGGACGGACGGACGGACGGACGGACGGAGGGAGGGGGAAACGGAGCGAGAAAAAACAGGTGAGAGTAAAATTGAGGCAGAGCAAAAAGTGGTAGAAGTTTTGGAGAGGGTCTGGCTGGCAACCCCATGAAACAGCAAACCACTCTCCCACATACGAAAAGAGGCACAAAGGCAAGAACATACCCAGACCACGCCACGAAGAGGCCCTCATGCATGCCTGCGCGCGCGCGCGCGCACATGCGCACGCGCACACGCACACACACACGCACGCACGCACACACACACCCATCCCCCATCCCCATCCATCCCCTCGCATCCCCTCGCACCCCCTCACACCCCCTCGCACCCCCTCGCACCCCCTCACATCCCAATCCCCTCACCCTCCCCTACCTGGTTCTGAATGCCAAGCCCCAGAATCAAGCCCTTGATATCGCTACTGGACAGCGATCCGCTGCCGTCCTCGTCAAGGTGCCGGAACAGCTTGTGCAGCGTGTCGTGGTCGGGGGAGCGGTCGGGGCCAAGACCCCTGGACAACGCCCAACCAGTCCCCCCATCCTATCAGCCCCATCCCCTCAAACCCACCTCCTCACCCCCCTCGCTTCAACCCCCCTCCCCTCACTCCCCTCCCCTCACATCCCCAACCCCCATCCTCCCCCCCCTCCACCCCTCCGCACCTGGTTCTGAATCCCCAGGCCAAGAATCAAGCCCTTGATCTCGCTCTTGGACAGCGATCCGCTGCCGTCCTCGTCAAAGTGCCGGAACACCTTGTGCAGCGTGTCGCGGTCCGGAGTCCCGTCGGGCCGCACGAGGCCGCCCCAGGTGTTCTTGAGCGCGAGGTGGTGTAGGTCGCGAATGGCCATGGTGCGCAGGTAGTGCACGCGCGCGTACTGGATCTTGCTCGCCTGCAGCCAGGGGGATAGCACCTGAAAAAAGGGGGGGGGGGTGGGGGGGGGGGGGGAGGAGGGGAGAGGAGAGGTTGGGGGGGGAAGGAAGGGGAGGGAGTGGAGGGGACTGGGTAGGGAGTCTGCACCAGCATGTGCTGCCAACACTAAGAATCAGCGACATCACTCCCAACATCCACTCTTCAACATCACTGCTCCACCAGCCCACCTGTTCCTCACTCACCCATCAGCCCGCCAGCCCGCCAGCCCGCCAGCCTTCCAGTCCGCCAGCCCACCAGACCACCAGCATCACACCATCGCGTACCTGGTACGCGCAGTACTCTAAATAGGAGACGCCTCAAATCTACCACCAAACCACCAAACCACCCTCACACACCTGGTACGCGCAGTGCTCTAAATAGGAGACGCCTCAAATCTACCACCAAACCACCAAACCACCCTCACACACCTGGTACGCGCAATACTCTAAATAGGAGACGCCTCAAATCTACCACCAAACCACCAAACCACCCTCACACACCTGGTACGCGCAGTGCTCTAAATAGGAGACGCCTCAAATCTACCACCAAACCACCAAACCACCCTCACACACCTGGTACGCGCAGTGCTCTAAATAGGAGACGCCTCAAACCTACCACCAAACCACCAAACCACCCTCACACACCTGGTACGCGCAGTACGCAACGAGCCCTGCGAACGACAGCAACAGCCCCAGAAGCGCGGCGAGCTTCGACTGCTGCTCGTAGTACTCCCCACTGGCGCCGTCCATAAGCGGGATCTGCATGATGACAAACGGCACCACGGACCCCATCATGATCCACGCGCCGATCCGCGTCTGCTCGTCCGTCGTCACCCCCGTCTTGTAGATATTCCACGGGCGGGTGAGCGTCCGGTCTTTCGCTATCAGGACCACGCCCGTCCCACCACCACCACCACCACCACCAGCACCGTCAATACTGCCGCTGCTGCTGATGCTGCTTTGGCGGCGGCTGCCGGCAGCGGGCTTCTCTATGAGGTCGCAGCGGCCGCAGATGAGCGAGCCCCCCCACGCGATGGTGAGGATCATGATGGTGCTGCCGGCTAGCACGCCCATGCCCACTAGAACTTGCTCCTGCGCCTCCTCCTTGGTGCCGCCCACACCGGACACCTGGTGAAGGGTGGGGGTAAGCGGCGCAGGAAGAAGAAAAGCGGATCATGATGGCGCTGCACGCAGTGATAGAAGTCTAGTTTTGAGGCGCCTCACGCAGCACGCCAGCAAGGTGCGAGTAGGAGGCGCCTCACGCAGCACGCCAGCAAGGTGCGAGTAGGAGGCGCCTCAAAACTAGGATCATGATGGCGCTGCACGTAGCACGCCAGCAAGGTGCGTTTGAGAATTCTCAGCACGCCCATGCCCACTAGCATCTGCTTCTGCGCCTCTTCTTTGCTCCCCCCCACGCCAGGCACCTGCGGGGAGAGGGGGGAAAAGGGGGGAAGGGGTGGGAGATTGAAGGTGGGGGGGTGGGAAAGGGGCGGGAGATTGATTATTGTGCTGCCGGCTAGCACCCCCACGGCCATGAGCACTTGCTCACTGATACATGCGCCTCCTCCTCGGCACCGCCCAACCACGCCTGACACCTGCTGGGGGATGGGGGGCAAGGGAGCGGCAGGAGAGTTATGGTGCTGTAGATGAGGCGTAGGGGAGGAGCAGGGCAGTTATGGAACACGCAGAGTACTGGCTAGAGAAAGAAAGGGAAAATAAAACACAACCTTCCCCCTCGCATGCGCGTACACGCACGCACACACACAGACACACAGACACACAGAGATACACACACACAGACACACACACACACCCTCTCTCTCACCGGAGTTCAGCGCAGCACAACGTACGAGGATAAGCAGTGTGTCTGGCAGGGCGCCCAGCACTGGCAGCAGCAGCCCGCCTATGAGCCCGGGGTCCAGCACCTGCACGCACAGCATTGCATGGCATGCGGGTGGGAGGGAGGGAGGGACATGGGAGAATGAGAAAGCGACAAATAGAGCTTCCCTCCCCCCTCCCTCCATAACCCCCAACCCCCCTAGCCCACCACCCCCCTTTTGACTCTAGAGAAGCCCGGGGTCCAGCATGTGCACTGCATGCATGACATCGCATGCGGGAGGGAGGGAGGGACACGAGAGAATGAGAAAGCAAGAGAATGGGAGAGCAATACATTGAGCGTCTTCCCTCTCCCCTCCACAACCCCCAACCCCCCAACGCCCTTTCGACTCATTTGCACTCCTCCACCTTCCCATATTATGTCTGTTCCCCGCGCCACCCACCCCCCCTGCGCACGCCCCCCCCACCCCCCCCTTCTTCCCCTTTCTCCCTTGTGCACTTTTTCAGCTTCGATCTGTTTTGAGATACTTCTCCCTGAGAACAACGTCTTTCCCAACCCCCACCCTCTTCCCCTCCCGCATTTCCCCAACCCCCCAACCCCTCCCCACTCCTGCATACCCCCCCAATCCTGACCGATTATTTCTTCATAACTGACATTTTGTTTCCGTTTTCACAAGCCCTATATTTCCCCATCCCCTCAACCTCCTTCCATCTGCAGCAGCAGCTCGGAGCCTTCGCACCCGCCTCCTCCTCCCCGCACCAGCTCACGCTCCCCCCTTCCCCCTCCTCCAAATCCCCCCATCGCTCCCCCCCAAGCGATATCTGCAGCAGCAGCAGCCCAGAGCCTTCGGAGGTGAGCAGCGGGTCGACGGACACGAGGTAGCCGCCATCCCGATCACACGCCAGTTCCTTTCCCCTCACCCCTTCCCCTTTTCTCCCCCCCCCCCCCCTCCCCCACACACCCCTCCCTTTCCCCCCTTCCCCCCACCCTTCCCCCGCACCTGCAGCAGCAGCTCGGAACCCTCGGAGATGAGCTGCGCGGCGACGAGCACGAGGTAGCCGTACGCCGCCATGAGGAACGTGTTGCCTGCCACGCTGCTGCTGCACGGCAGCAGGCCGTAGACCTCCCTGCACGGGGGGGAACGGGGGGGAGGAGAGGGGGGAGGAAGAGGGAGAGGGGGGGGGTGGTGGGGGGGGGGGGGGTGTGGGGCGGAAGAGCGGGAGAGGCGGACGAAAGGGAATGTGGGTGTTGGGAAGTTAAGGACAACGACGGAGAGAGGAGAGAGTAGGAGGGAGGGACGAACGGACGGCAGTTCTCCAAGAAATGCAAGGCGGAAAGCGGCGGGGGGGGGGGGGAAGGGGGGGGAGGGACGGGGTGGGGGAGGGGGTGAGGGGGGGAGCAACGCTGAGAGAGATTCAAGAGCCACGATCGCAAGAAATTAGTGCATGCACGGATCGATTCCAGAGGTCTAGGGGAGAGACACACGGAGGGAGGTCTAGGGGGGTAATGCCTTACTCGCACGCCTCCTTTGGCTCCGCTGAACTCCCTCCATGGTCGCTCCCTGCCCCCTCGCCCCCCACCAACGGAGAAATGGCGGCAGAAACGCTGTCCCCCAGCAGTTGGCGCAGGACCTTCCGCGAGGATCCGGGGAGGTTGAAACGCGCGGCGGAGGGGGAGACTGGGGGGAGAAGGCGCGGGGAAGAACGCATGGGGGAAGACGGGTACGGAGGAACGGGAGGAGCAGGGGGCGCGGAGGGAGAGTGAGGGGGAGTGGGGGGAAGAATGACGGATGAATGAATGTGCGGTCCAGTCTTTATGAAACAAATCCCCCTGTAACGAAAAGTTATTGTCTCCTCCCCGTTTGATCCTGCCTTTCTGATAAAATTTCCTCCTTAAGGCGTTTGAAAGCGCGACTTGGCGTCGAACTATTTGATCCTAAGTGTAGAAGCTATAGAGAATTCACGGCCCGCCGAACTTTCACAACCGGGCCCGCCAAATGGCGTCTCAGAGAGAGGGAGACAAAAAAAAAAAAAAAAAAAAAAAAAAAAAAAAAAAAGGGGGGGGGGTCGTGGATTTCGCAAATCCGGCGATTTCGAAACTGATTAGAGGCGCCACCGAATGCGGTTTACATGGATCAGAATCGCGGTTTACCTGCATTCACAGCTTTAATAGTCGAGGTCAAATAGCCACTTACTAAAAGACGCGGCTGGTAACGAAAGAGCCGTCGAAAAGCACGCACCTGCGAATGTGGCGAAGGTAACGCAAACAGCTGCGAGCAGGAGGACGACCCCGATATGCACCTTCATCTTCGTTTTCATCTTCATCGATTTCTTCACGGGCTTCCTACCAGAACCACTACTTACTAAAGTACTGCTAGTAGCAGTTCGACGACACATGGTCGCCGCCATAGCCAACCCCATGCTTAATGGCCGCCGCGGGCTGCTATGCTGCTACCACAGTCGCGCTGCTGCCCAAGCAGCCGGTTTGACTTGCGTAGTACGCGGCGGGAAAAGGTAAATAATGTACTTTGAGAAACTGGAAGTGAGGTGCATGCAAGGAGAGGCAAGCTTCTAGTCGAATGCTGAAGCTGGATCACGGTTCACAACTGTGGGTGGAGAGAGAGTGAGAGGCAGAGAAGCGGGAGACAGGAGGAACAATGAGCAGGACCATGCGACATGAACGAACACACGCATTGACGAAGAAATGCTAGCGGACGACGGATCCCCACAGCAAGCCTCAGATTGTTGTGGTCTGGAAGTTACCACTCTGATCTGGTCTGAACTGAAGGGAAAGCTTCGACTGTACGTTGTCGCAATGTTCTGTGCACATTGATTGTAACAGCCTGGAACTGTACACGCACAGTCAAGGTCCCATCACATCGCAACGCACTCTTGCCTCGGATGCCATTGGCTGCGGGTTGGCTTCGCTGCCAGTCGCACGCCCTTCCTCCACTGCGCGCCTAGCTCGCACAGCTGCCCATGGTCCACAGTCATCTGTCCATCCTGGATTCAGAAAGATCCTCCCCGGACAGAGGCAGCGGCATTGTGGGAAACTTCACAGGGTGCTGCCCATAGACGTAAAATAGTTCCGTTCCCACTCTCCAAGCCCGCTGAAGCCTGCGTGCTTGATCCTTCCTCCGGTCCATACAACTCTTCAAGTGCTTAAACTCAAACCTGTACCGGGCACAAAATTGTAGAAATACGCCCGTGAAACCTTTTGTCACCTACAGTATCAGCCCACTGGGAGAAGACACTTGCATGGCAAATTCGGCCCTGGATGACGCCTTTGTCTCATCCCGTTAGGAAGAGGACCAATGCGCCCTATGTTTATTTCTTCGAATGTGGATAAGCAAGCTCAAGTGCATTCCAACTCATAGTAACTTATAGTGATAGAAACCAATCACTTCTAAATTATCCATCACTTCTCACCCATATTCAGTTCACTCCTAGGGATTTTCTGGGTGAAAGGATGGGATTGACTGACAGGAAGTACTATGAAAATCCCAACGAGGGGTAGGAAGCTCGAGGCAAGTTTGTGACCTTTTCCCCAGTTTGTAATCTGTTGTCTTCCTAGTTCCAACTATTCACACATGGTGTTCATGATAGACAACTGTACTGCAGTATTTCTAACACAGGAGCTAACATTGGACATAAGCTCTTGCAAATTCAGTTCAATTAATGACACAAAATCAAGCAAATATGTTTTGTGTTGAAACACCTAAAATAGTGTTAAAACTCGCAGCCCGAATTGCGAGGCGCGGTATTCAAACACACCGGGTTTGAAAGTAGCGCTTTCGTGGGTGTAGAGTGGGGTAACGTGAGTCTCGCCACTCTGGGGCTGCCTTTCAAGTTCACTGCGTGCTACAATTTGGAACTCCATGTGTACTATTGTGATAAAGTCGTACTTCAACATTTCTGTCAGTAATCCCGATAGATATTGTCGAGTTACACTGTAGTTAGCATCCGTAGAACGGCGTCAGCAAATAGCACTCGTCTGGATGATTACGTCAGCAAGCCGTTTCAGTCACGCGAACAGTCGCGCTCTTTTCAGTAGCGGTTAGAGCGCATAGCACAAATAGCTCGAACAGGTACATCACCGAATAGGTACTTATAACAGATATAAAAGTAGCTTGTACAACTTCAATTGTTAACTTGTTCTTCAGTAAATTATTCTCAATACTTTACAAGTTCTAAGACTTCCGCTGTCTTACTAGTCTACCATTCCAGCAAAGATCCTCGGTTAAGTCTTGAAGTATCGTAAGGCTGTAACACCAACGCTGCTATTACAACTTGTTAATAGTGGCTGTTGTTGGAGGTACTTCCAGTATTACTTTCTACTTCAAGTACTTGTGTCTGCAGATTCTATAATTAGTCTCCTGCACCACCTTTCAAATTCTTTCATGGTATGAGAGTTGTCTGGAATTAAGACTATCGTCAATCATGACTGGACCATCGACGGCTCCATCATCTGGTTCCTCAACAAATGGACCTACGGGTATTACAAAGCCTACAGTCAATACTGGTCAAGCAAGTAACTCTGCAGCTAGAAATTTTCCACCTGCTTATTCTTCAATTGGGATGCCGCAACAGCAGCAAGGTTTGCCTACTGTGCATCCACCGGGGACTTCGTCATCTGTTCCTGCAACATTACAGCAACAAGCAGCAGCATCAATATCAGCGGCTTTCAGTGGTATGAGCATTGATGGCTCCAGCTATGCAAAAGCTGCAGCCGCTCTAAGCTCCAGTTCTTCGTTTGCGTTTACACCTGCTCAACATCAACAATTTCAATTTCTTCAACATCAGCAGCAAGCGCAACAACAGTTTCAGTAACAACAGCAACATCAACAACAACAACGGCAACCGCAACAGCAGTTTCCGCAGCAGCAGACTTCTCTCGCTGGTCCTGTCTTCCAGGCACCGAACCATTTAAGCAATACACAGATCAAGACAACTATACATTTTAATGGCGCTGACTTCTACGCCCGGGGTTTTGAATTCGAGCTCTTCACGAAATCCGCTGGATTGTGGCCGTTCTTTAGTGGCGATTATTCGTATCCTGTTACGGGAACACAGACGGAACAACAGAGTTTTCTTCATTCTTCAATCAGCGCTTACACCGTCCTTATCCGCAATCTGTCGCTGAAAGAGCAGCTTGGTATACGCTCTCTTCACACCAGTTTGACTCTAGCAGAACCTGCATGGAAGCATTTGAAGGGATTATACATGGCACAGGATACAATTTCCGTGAGTAAAATTCTCTCACAACTGACAACTGTACAGATGCAGGGCAACGAGAACGTTTTGGATTATATCAACAGGGCTCGAACACTTCGTGACTAATTGGAAAAGTGCGGCGGATACTTCCCAAAGGACATGTTTGTAACAGTCCTTCTTGCCGGTCTTGGAGCAAAATGGCGGCAGTGTCGATCTCTTCTTCGTCTTCAACCAAATCTTTCGGAAACAGAAATCTGCTCAATCCTTCAAGCAGAGCAGCAAGATCTTGACATGCGGACAGCACGTAATAAAAAGGGAGCAGTTAACATCAGTTTTTATTCAACGCCCACGAAACGCGTCAACAAGTTCTTCTGCCACTACTGTAAGGATGGACACAGCATAAAATTTTGCAACAAGCTTCAAGCTGATAGGAAAAGAGGAGTGCAGCAGCAGTCGTAGCAGTTCAAGCAACCCGTGAAGCAGAATCCACCAACAACAACTCTTGCAACATCAGGAAAACAAGTTTTCAGCTGCGTTACAACAGTTCATGCAACAGACTCCGATTTCGATGATGAAGATAACGAAAACTCCATCGAGCAACCTGAGAACATGATTTTACCTTAAGTATATGCCAACCTTGCTCGGGTTATTGCGGGACCAAACATTTGGTATCTTGACAGTTGTTGTGGACAACACATGTGCTCTGCCGAAACGCTATTCATTACTCATCAGCGTCCGCTTCGACGTCCAGTACCTGTCACACTTGCAAATGGACAAACCATTATGGCAAGGTCAATCGGCAGCGTTATGTTGGATTCCGTGGACACAGGTTTTTTCTTCCATGTTACGAATGTCCTTATCATCGCTGGACTTGGCTTTAATCTTCTTTCAACGGCTCAACTCCTGCGACATAGGATCCGTACACAAGGCAATTGTGAGACAATGGACCAGGAACTTTATCACAATGATACAAACACTTACATCAGGAGAGCCGCCACTCTGTATGGGGTCTCCGTTCTTCAATTCGAGTCACAAGGAACTACTGGATCTTCTGAGAGAGTGTTATCTCTTGGACCTTGGCAACATCCCGAAGAAACTGATTTTCAGAACGTTGACAACGATTTCCGTGCAACCGCAGTTCCAACAGGATCTCGTACAACAGTAGCGATTATAACGGCTGTTGATTCCTGGCCAACAAACACAGCCGAGGAAGATACATCAGCATGGAGGAATTACTATGACACTTTACAACAACTTGAAAACAAAGCTACAACACCTTGGGGACCCAGCAGCATCAGTGAAGAAGAGGAAGCAGAGCAGCAGAGTAGCAGTGAAGCAGAAACAGGGGTTCTCGTTGGTCAACCTGCAGCAGATTCAACAGAAACGGAAATTGAGGAAGGGGAATTAGTTCTTCAACCGGAAGAAGTTCTTGATGTGGAAATTACAACCACAAAGTTACCTCTTACTCGCTTTGTTCCTGGACAACTCGACGAATTACCAGCGTTTTCTCCTTTCATCGTTTCTTCATTTTATACTAACGCCGATTTTTATCTGCGATCAACAGGACACAAAGCAACATAAGAGATTTGGCATAAAAGGTTAGGACATCCTTAACCGGAAATACTTAACCATACTATCCGACAAAAACAATTTACAGTCTGCACCATGTGCACAACTGCAAATCTTCCGCACGAACCCTTTCCAAGTCACTTTCTGGGTTCAACTTGATACACACTTATGCAGAAAGCTTATAGCGACATCCTCAACTTACCTAAAGCAGGACCTAAGGGGGATTTATATAGAAGCCTCGAGTATCCCCCATCGAGGCTTCATCGAGGCTTATATATATGTATCCCCCATTTAGCCCGTTCGGAAAATTTTCCGAGTGCTGCTGTTGGAGGTCGATATTGAACGATGCACCCAAAAACTCTTAAACGTTTTGTGTTGCCAACCCTTTTTGTCCACTGTAGGTTTGGCGAAGAAAATTGCGGAAGGGACGTTGTCGACAGCAAATTGTGCAGAAGAATTGCATGGTCCAAAGCGTAAGTCCAAAAATGGGGTGGCAATGCTGCCTGAGTCAGCAAGACTCGCATCTTCTCTTGCAATGCCCTGTTCATCCTTTATGCTACCCCCATTTGTTGATGCTGATGGGGCGGAGAAGCCTTCTGCTTCTACTCTACTCGTCTTCGCGTGCCTTTGCTTCTAACGACGCCGAAGTAGATGTACAGGATGAGTCCGTGGCTGAGTCCTCCGAAGCTGCCACAGACATCCCCGTGCCAACCACGTCAGCTAGAACAGCTGAATTTATTCCACTCAGCGAAGCAGACTCCGAGGCTGTTCGCGATGTGGTTCTTGATTACGAACGCAACCGTCAGCAGCAGCCCATGCCAGTTGTCTCCGAAGCAACAATCCGTGTAACACCTGAAGAAGTTGGGGGGGAACAAGGATCAGAACACAACTTCTCTAGTGTCAACTCAAATCGTCCGCGTTTTACAGAAACTGGTTTACAAGTTTTGGGACTTGCTGTCGTAGTACAGGCAAACATCACTAATATTTTGGAGCCGAAAACAGTTCGTCAAGCTTTGACAAGTCAACACCGAGAGAAATGGTGCGAAGCCATGGACGGAGAGTTAGCAGCTCTGGAAAACAGAGGTACCTGGGATTTAATCCCGCTGACAGCAACAAAGGGGAGTAAAGTTCTTACCGGAAAATGGGTTTTCCGCGTGAAAACAAATGCCGATGGTTCCTTCGAAAAGTTCAAGGCGCCATGGGTCGTCCGCGGCTTCGAGCAAACATTTGGACTCGACTACGAATTAACCGTCGCTCCTGTCGGCCGACACACTAGTGTCAGAATTCTCCTCTGCATCGCTGCCTACCGGAATTTCATACTTCGACAAATCGACGTCGCAAATGCATTTTTATATGCACCCGTCGACGCTTTAATTCTGGTTGAGTACCCACATTCCTACGAAACTAATCCTCCCAACGTGTGCCATCTCAAAAAATCTCTCTACGATATCAAACAGGCTCCACGACTGTGGCAGCAGTATCTACATCGACAGCTGTTAACTACCGGGTTTCGTCAGCTTCCACATGACCAGGGAATGTACCTGTTTACTGATGGTATCGACTACATTCTACTCGTCGCCTATATCGACGACTTACTTTATATCAGCACTACCGATTCTCTTGCTACTAGCGAGCAGAAACTCAACAGGATCTACAGATTACAATCACTCCTACAGTCACACAGATTCTCGGACTTGAAATCCACCGAACAGCAACTGCTATTCATCTTACAGCTTCAAAGTATGCAGCTACGCTAGCCGCACGTTTTAATCTCACAGCTTTAACAGTAACCACTCCTTACCGATCTCTACTGACTAACCATCAACCGGATACTACTCCACTCGATAATCGGAACTACATATTTATCAACAGCAACTGGGTTGTCTTCTATTCGCAACTGTAACGTGTCGTCCAGATCTCGCCTATGCCGCTAGCCAGCTCGCGCAATTTCTGCGTCGACCTGAGGGGGAGAATTGGCTAGATCTTCTTCGCGCTCTTCAGTATTTCATTTCGACACCTGAAGTCGGACTGACCTACCAAATTACTACTACAAAAACCTTGTATCTTAACGGGTTCACCCTGCAGTGCGACAATCAAAGTGCAATCAGAATTGCGCATCAACTTGGTTTCGCCAACAGGACGAAGCATATTTCGCTATGGTTCTTTTTCGTCAAAGATGAAGTCGAGAAGGGGAGAATGTGATTGGTCTACTGTTTGACCAATGAAATGGCTGCAAATTTTCTCACCAAGAAGCTGACATGTCAGAAGTTCCAATACTGCAACGAGCTCTATTGGACTTTAAGAAATGAAGGGGAGTGTTGTGATAAACTAACTGTATACGTTGTTGCTGTTCTCTTACTGCTGGAGCTTGCCGCTCTCAATCACACGAATGCTCACTAGTCATGTCACGCGAATAGTCGCGATACACTACGAACAGATAATTTCGAATTTGTACTTCCTAGACTATAAATATACATGTATTACTCATTATTATGGTCCTTGTCATTTCGGACGTTTCCGATATAACGTGTAAAGTCTTCCGCTGACTTTTACTCGCGGTTCCACCAACTCTATGCCGAGAGTGTTAGAGTAGCAGGAAAGTTGTGGCTAAGGGAAAATGTTGAAGGATACAAAACTAGGACTGTACTCACTAAGAACTAAACTAGCTTGGCTATGAACAAATATGACATAGCTAAGCTATATAAATATATTTGTTGACACACCCCCTAGCCTAGATAGTGGCAGTTCATAAAAAGGCAGAGTACACCAGGGCAGCACTACTAGTCTGACCTCTGGTGAGGGCAACAAGGCAACTCTGGGCAGCACTACTAGTCTGACCACTAAGACAAGAGGCCAAAAGGCCAGTCAACAAGTGTTGCACGACAAACAGGTATAGAACAACAAGTACAAGCAGGTATAGTATGACACAGGATACAAGGAGTGGTGCAGCTACAGAAACGAGACCAAGCTGAGTACAAAACTGCTGATGGTCACAAGGCGCAAGTGCCTTGATGAAGATATCAGCGGTGTTGGCCTCTGAGGCCAACTGTACCACTCGAGCCTGGCTGCGCTGCTGCAACTCACACAACACGAAGTACCACAGCTGGATGTGCTTTGCCCTGCCTTCAAGTCGAGCCTGCTGACACAGAATGATCATGGCCTTGTTGTCAGCAAACAGGACCGGGGCAGACCTAGGCTGCTCACCTAAGTTAGTGAGCTAGAACGTCAGCCAGCGGAGCTCCTGAGCGGCCATAGCCACATCGTAGATCTCTGCATCACAACTAGACTGAGCTACAGACGACGACCTGGTGGAACTCCAAGAGACTGCACCAACACCAAGACTAAAATAGTAGCCCTGAGACGACCTGAGCGTCTCCATGTTGTCAGCCCACGACGCGTCTGTGTGTCCAGTGAGCACCACTGGCTCCCGTCCTCCTATCACCAGCCCCAGTCTTGATGTACTCGCCATATACTGCAGTACCCTCTTGGCAGCTGACTAGTGGATTGGTCGGTGCCTGCCTGTCGCAACAAATCGAGCCAAGAGACTGAGAGGGTATGCTAAATCTGGTCGATTGCATATCATTTGGTACATAAGGCACCCCACCAGCTCTGCGTATGGACCACTAGCCTCGACCGGCTCAGACGGAACAGGAGCAGAGAGCTTGTGATCCATAGGCAGAGGGGTGGGTTGTGCTGAGGAGACCTGGAGACTGAACCTTTGGAGGATCGGTTGCACCATATGGGACTAGGAGAGTGTGATCATGCAAGTAGCACGGTCACGAGAGATCTCCAAGCCCAGATAGCGTCTCAGCTCCCCTAAGTCTGTCCAGGTATGTCTCCTAAGTAACTCGGCCTTCACTAAGGCCAGTGCGACTCTGTCAGGACTAGCAAAGATAAGATCATCTACGTACACTAGAATGTAGAACGGTGTCTGACCGGTGCGAACAAAGAGAAAAGGGTCAGCAGAGGACCGAAAGAACTGCAGCTCAGTAAGAGTGGTGCGAAGCGTGCCGTGCCACTCACGGGGTGCCTGACAAAGGCCGTAGATAGGACGGCGGAGGCTCCACTCGGTCCCAGGTGGGAAGAAGCCAGAGAAGCCTAGCGGGCACCGGAGTTGGATCTGCTCGTGCAGACTACCTTGAAGGAATGCTGTGGAGAATTCGAGTGAGTGAAGCTCGAAGTCACGCTGAGCGACTATGTGAAGAAGGACCCGAAGAATAGTCATCTTCGGGGTCGGCGAAAAGTTCTGGAATAAGTCCACACCCTCACGCTGACTGAAGCCGCTAGCCACGTAACGCGCCTTGAACTTTGGCGGCTCTCCGAATGCGTGCTTCACCCTGTAGATCCACATGCCATCGACTCCGTTTGCCCCAGGCGGGGGAACCACGTCGACGTAAGTGCCTGTGGATCTGTAGGATGCCATCTCAGCCTCCATGGCCTGTATCCACTGGGCTGCCCAGGGCCCCGACACCGCCTCAGCGTAAGAGCACAGAACAGGGATGTCGGGAGCATCTGGGTCGCCCTCTGAGGATACAAGCATGGAGCAGATATGGGGAACAGCGGCAGCAAGGTAAGCCAATTCGTACTGCCTGTCCTCTAGCACGTCACTGCCAAGGGCAGGTGCAGACTCTCACCCGTTGTTCCCCTACGGGAACTCATACCACTGAAGGCCTGTGTGTGCTTGGAGCATATGGCCGAGGGCTGGTCAGGCGGGTTCTTGGGCTCTGCAATGGCGACTTGCCTCTTCTTGGGCTCTGCGACGGCGGCTTGCCTCTTCTTGGGCTCTGCCCAGCCCGAACCGGAATTTTCATCCTGCCCACAGCTGCAGCCATGGCGTCGATCACAGCAGGAGGAGAGCCTGGAGCGAAGAGAGCAGCTGTGGGGGAGTTGGGCGCAGGGGAGTAGGGTGCTGGGGAGCCAGGCCCATGGCGCATGGGGCTGGACAAGGGAGTGAGACGGCGCCAGTCATTGGGATCGTGCCTATGGAAAACCGCCTCCATGGTGGCCAGGAGCTCCGGATCAAACAGGGAGTCCGCCTCAAATCCCCCTTCCAACGCCTCATCTACCCCGTATTCTGCTTCAAATGCTGTCCTGACTGGTGTATGGACCTGCGCTAATTCTCCATTGTTGTCAGACTTGATACCCTGCTGCTGCTACGGCTACTGCTGCTGCTGCTGCAGAAAATCCCTCTCTTCCTCCTCAGCTTCTACCATGAGGAAGTCCTCCAACCCGTTGATGATGATTGCACCGTCTGAAGTCACGCTCATGCCTGATCTAGTCCTTCTTGGACCCCCCAAAACAAGAGGTCTTGCCCTTCCTGAGTCTAGCTGCTGCGCTTGCTTCTGCTGCCCCTGCTGCCGTTGATCCTCCTTCACCCCTTCCGCGTCTAGCCCTTGCACCACATCGTGTTGTTGATGCTGCTCGTGCTGTTGACGCACCCCGTCCCTCACCTGCGTCTGCCAGAGACTAGAGTTGGCAGCGTAGTCAAGGTGGTGGCTAACAGCAAAGTCAGCGACTGCAGCGACAAGCGCAGAGATAGACATCGGAGCAATGACAAGCGACGCAAGCAAGCGCGAGAAGGTAGGACGAGAAGCGAGAGCAACGTCGGAGTGAGGAGGGGGGAATTATCGAAGCGACGACAGGGGAGGCAACGGGAGGATTGTGACTGGAGATGCACGCGAACGAAGAACCATAGGGTGGACACTAGGACGAGGAGATACAGGACGAGCACCATAGGGGCGACGGACCCAGTGGGGAAAAACTGGGGACACGGGACGAGGGGAAATGGGGGACAAGTCTGGGGACGGAGGGGAGCGTGGGGGAAAACGAGCCGGAGAGGAGTCCGCAGGAGGGAACAACGGCCCTAAATAGGGTAACGCACTGGAGGGGGAATGAGCGAGCGGATAGGGGAACCTGAAGCAAGACCAAGGAGACGAAGGGCAGACTGCGGCAGCTACACTTGTAGCGGCGGCTGCGCCTACTGCTGCGGCTGCTGCTGTGGCTGCAACTGCTCCCTGTCCTCTCCAGGACCTCCAGCGGCACCGCAGCTGCCACCGGCACTCCCCGAACCAGCACGCCCAAGACTAGCACCCTCGGACGCACCACCGACAGAACCAGCATCCCAAGAGTCAGCACCCCCAGAACCAACACCCCAACACCACCACCTCCAATATTAGCACCCCCAGAACCAGCACCCCTAGAACCCACTGCAGCCGCTGAGGCTGCTGCGGTGGCTGCTGCTGTTGCTGAGGCAAGGGGGGAGGCGGTTGAGGTGACAGGGGTACCGAGGGTGGGGGAGGTGCCACAGGGAGAGCAGGCGCGCCCCCAGCAGCAGGGCCCCCAGAGTCAACCGACTCCCCCACAGGCGCAACCGAGGGGAACTGAGTGGCGTGGGAGACACCAGACTGGATCGGGCAGGGCAGGAGGGGAGCGGCAGGCGGGATATGGACAATGAAGAGAGGAGGAGGAGGCACAGGAGTGCTGCAGTTTGGGAAGCGACGGTAGTAGGGGAGCGTCTTGTTAAAGGTAACGTCACGAGAGTGGTAAAAGCGGTGGTGTGTCGGGTAGTAGAACAGCCAGTTAGAGGCATCAAGCGGAAAACCCAGGAAGACACAAGGAAGGGTCCGGGCTGAGAGCTTTTCCGCGGCAGTGTCGCGGACGTGAGCAAGGCTGCCCCGGACGTGGAATGCAGACTCGTTACTAGGACACCCTGTCCAGAGGAGGGTGGGTGAAACCTGTGGCCGCAAGGAGCCCGACCACAGGTTAAGCTGGTGAGCAGCGTAGCGCACAGTGAACGGCCACAGAAAATGGGGTGCACAGGCATGATCAGGTCGATGCGTTGTTCAGTGACCCCATTCTGCGATGGGGAGTCCGGTAGTGTGTACGCCTGGCGGATGCCCTGCTCGCAACAGAAACGTCCTAGAGTGCTAGAGGCAAACTCGCCACCTCGGTCAGAGTGTAAGCGACCTATAGGCAGGCGGTGGTGGGTGCAAACAGCAAGAAGCCACGGGACGAGAATGGTACGCACGTCGGCCTTCCGCTCCAATGGGAACATTGTGGTGAGCCGCGAGAAGTTGTCAACGACGACTAGGAAGTAGCGCTCCCGGCTAAGACCATTGACCAGGGCAGCGCCCCAGACGTCCATGTGCAGTGTCTGTAGCACTGCTGTGGTAGGAGGAAACGAGGAGGAGTGAGGGGCAGCGCGCTGCCGGCCCTCGACGCAGGAGGTGCACAGTGGCGCTACCAACGGAGGTAGGGCGGGTAGCGATGTAGGGAGACAAGTGACTAGACCGTGCTGGGACATGTGCCTAAGACGCGGGAGCGCTGGGTGACCTAAGCGGTGGTGCCACAGAAGGGTCGGGTGGGCTAGTGAGCGACAGGAGCAGGACGCAGCGACCTTGGCGGATGCAGCAGTCGACGGAGACTCAGTGTGCAGTGTAAAGAGACGTGACCCAGGGTCACGCTCAAAAGTGGCTAAGTGTCGACCGGTGGCTGTGTCTGAGCAAGCGGCGTGCCTCTCGCGGCCAGGGAACGTAGTGGTGTCGCCTCGGTCCTGAAGGTGACCGATACCCATTAGGTTCCTGGCAAACGAGGGGATGTGCAGACAGGTGAGGGAGCCAGAAGGGATAGCTGGACAAGAAAGAGTGGTGGTGCTATAGTACGTGCAACAGCTGTGGCGGAGGAGTCTGCTAGTGCGACACGGACAGGCGCAGGAAGCGGGGTGAGAGCAGTTTTGTCTAAAAAAAAACATGAGACGCGCTAGAGTCTAGGACAAAGGAGAGGGCCGACGTGGCGGAGCCCAGTGAATAGTCTCTAACATGTCCTACACCTGACGTAACAGAGGAGTCTATGCCTGAAACAGCAGGAGATCCTAGACTACACAGAGTGGTAGCTCCAAGGCTACAAACACCAAGATAATAAGAACTAGCAACACTAGAAGCATCATAATACAGAGAATACAAGGCATGATCGATCTGAAGCATATCCATATCAAAGATAGGAGCCCCACGACGAAGCAAGACATGCCATAGGGGGTACCTGCACCAGCAGGCCGAACTGATGATGGTAGAGGTCATCCAGGCGGTGGAACCAACGAGCGGCGGTGTGTCCCACGCGCAGGCACACCTGGCCCGCCAGCGGGCTAGTCAGCAGCTGGTACGTGCAGATCACCGCGCCACCAGAACCACCGGTACCCCCGCTCACAGAAGATCCACGCGACCCCCAGGGCCTCGACTGCCCTGCGCCCCAACCCCCACGGCCTCCACCACGACCACCATTCCTAGGGCCCACCGGCCCCCACGACTGCTGCGGGTGGTGCGGGTGTGGGTGCGCAATCCCCAACTCTAACTGACCACCCTCTCCATCCGCACCCGCACCCCCTCCACCCGCTGCTGCCGACCCCCCACGACCCTTGCCGCCCTTGCCGCTAGAGGAGTGGCCGGGGACAGAGGTAGCTGCTGCGGTCTCAGCAACACAGGCGGAGGCAGGGACTGTCACTGGGAAGGGAGCTGCCCTGAAAGATAGGGACTGTCAACGCGCTAGTGGAACCAGCGATGGCGCGGAGGCGGTCCTCTACCTCAGTCAGGGAGGTGGAGAAGAGGTCAAGGGTGAGCTCAGAGGGGTGACGAGCGAGGAGCGCGTCGCGAGCAGGGGCTAGGCAGTCAGGGAGGCAGGTGACAAGGAAGTAGACAGTGGCAAGGGGGGGGGCGGGACGAGTGCTAGCTAGGCCTCAGTACAAGCCGCACGCCAGCGGGCCTCGAGGGAGTGCAGGTGCTCGACTAAGTCTGCTACAGTGGTGAAGGACGTCAGGTCAGGGTGGAAGAAAGGGAGGAGACGACCAAGAGTGGAAGACGAGGGGATGGAGTACTTAGCGAGGATAGCCAGCTAGAGTGCCCAGGCTGATGCAGCACCCACAAAGTGGGAGTGCTCGTCAACTGGTAGGCACCTGAGGATGGCGACCCAGACAAAGTAGGCAGTACGAGCAGCAGCGTGAACAGCCGGCTGCGCAAACGTTGCGTCAGTAGTAAGAGCGCCCGAGTGGGGGACAGCATGGAGCTCACCAGAGATATGGGCGTCCACGGACTCGTCATCGACGCGCTGACTCGTGAGCTGAAGGAGAACTACCTCCTGCCAAACGGCAAAACCGACAGCCCGCCCCTCTCCATCCAGGCGCAGGACGAAGACGCCGGGCGACGCCATGCTGGCAGTTGCGGCTGGGAAGACAGAGGCGGCAGAAGCAGGGACAACGAGGGCAGCTACTACAGGGGCAGCCGGGACAAGGGCTGCAGCAGGAGTTGGTGGTAGCGGCGGCTGCTAGCTAGCTGCGGAATGGTAACAGCGGTGGGCCAGCAGTGAGCTGGATAGCGGTGGCAGCTCTGCGAGCTGGCTAGCAGAGGCGGCTTCATAGCTACGGGCGAGCCGCGGCAATGGTGGCAGCAGCAGCTGCAGTGGCAGTGGCGGCACCGGTGGCTGCAAGGGCAGCGGCGGCAGTGGCGCTGTAAGGGCAGCAGTTGCAACGGCAGCTGCAAGGGCAGCGATGGCAGCGGTGGCTGCAAGGGCAGCAGAGAGGCGGTAGCGGCAGCGGCATGGGCAGCAGTGGCAGCAATGGCTGCGGCAGCGGTAGGGACTGCAGCAGTTGCGGCAGGGGCAGTGGCGGCAGCAGCAGTGGCAACTGCGGCAGTGGCAGCGGTGGCAGCGCAAGCGGCAGTGCCAGTAGCAGCGGGAACAGTGGCAGCAACGGTGGCGTAAATGGTTGCAGCGGCAGTAACTGCAGGAGCTGCGGTAGTGGTAGTAGCTGCAGAGCAAGCGGCAGCAGTGGCAGCTGTAGCAGTGGCAGCGGCAGTAGCTACAGTGGCAGCGGTAGTGGCTGTCGCGGAGAGGCACTATTGGCAATAGTGGTGGCGACAGCAGCAGCAGTGGCAGCGGCTGCAATGGCAGTGGCGGCTGCAGTGACAGCGGCTGACTATGGCTGCAGCGGCAGTGGCAGTCGCAGCGGCGAGCTGGCCAGCGACGAGCTGGTAGGCGCTGCGGATGACTAGCTGCTGGCGGCGAGCTGGCGGAAGTCGTTGGCAGTTATTTGGCTGGCATTGCTGGCAACTAGTTGCTAGCGGCGAGCTACAGCAGCGGAAGCTGTTGGCAGCAAGCTGGCTGGCACTGCTGGCGCCAAGCTAGCTAGCACCGCTGGTGGCGAGCTTGCTAAGGCGGCTGGCGAGTGAGCTGGCTAACGAGCTGGCGAGTGAGCTGGCTAACGAGCTGGCTAACTGGCTGGCTAGCTAGCTGGCGCGTTGGCTGGCGAGCTCGCTAGCGCGCTGGCTGGCATGCCGGCCTGCTAACTACCGCACGAAAGAAATAATCGAATGCTAGGGGGGGGGGGGAACTCGAGGCTACGAAGCGCAAAATGGGAGGGCAGAGGGGGTGCGCGAAATGGAAAGATTGTCACATGCGCGAAAAAAGAAGCTACAGTAACAACGGAAGCGTGAGTAACGGCGGAAGCGTGAGTAACGAAAAAAACAAAAACAAAAAAACAAAACAAAAAAAACTGACCTAGCTCAATACCATGTTAGAGTTGTTGAGAAGACTAGCTTAGCTTGGAAGCCATAAAATGGCATGAGGTTTAGCTAGGAGCTAGGAGGAGCCATGGAAATGGCGAGATGTTTTAGGTGCTAGGAAAGTTGAGGAGAGAAAAGAGAGCTAGGAAAGAAGAGAGGGATACAAGGAGGGGTGTTGTACCCTCTACAATAATGTTCAGTAACCACTACCAAGCCTACAATTATATACTAACATATATAATTTAACACACCCCCTAGGTTTGGTAGCAAGGACCCACACACCCCCACACCCCCTAACCTAGCACCCTCATTCCCAGCAGCCACGACTACTCCAGCAGGGCCAACCCCAAGGCCCTGGAGATGGCGACAACGGCCGTCCCGGCAGCAGCGACAGCGACGGCGACGACGGGCGTGCGGCGGCAACAGGCCTGCGGCAACGGCAACGGCTTCGGCTTACAACGGCGGTAATGTCAGCGGCCCCCGCCCTTCCGGCGGCGTGTCCAAACTCCGTGACAGGGGGAAGACCGGCGAGAGTCAGGAGGCGGCTGTGGCGAAGAGGAGGGGACAAAGGAAATGGGGAAGGGTCGGGGCTTCGGATCTTCAGCGCGGCGCCATTGCTGGCGCGGCGCTTACTGGCACGCGGGCGGGCTGCAAATCCAGCAGCGACGCAGGTGGTGCGCGACGACACCAGGCCAACGACACAGCCACGGAATCACGACGGCGCCACCACAGCGTAGCGTCGTCGCCGCGGCTGTTTGTCGACGCTGGGACGACAGCGCACAAGGGCCGCCGCGGCAACTTGGAAAAGGTGCCACGGCGGCAGGCAGTAGGAAGGTCGCGACGGCGGCGAACAGGGGGACGGAAACGCAGCGGAAGCATGGCCCGTGCGACGCGACGGGGCCAGCGCGGATTGACGGGGCCAGCGCGGCGCGACGAGGCCAACGCGGCATGACGGGAGGGAGTGCGCGGCGGAAGCGAGGGGAGCAGGCCCGGGAAGGGAACCGGCTCTGATACCGTGTCGAGAAGACTAGCTTAGCTAGGAAGCCATAAAATGGCATGAGGTTTAGCTAGGAGCTAGGAGGAGCCATGGAAATGGCGAGAGGTTTTAGGTGCTAGGAAAGTTGAGGAGAGAAAAGAGAGCTAGGAAAGAAGAGAGAGGGATACAAGGAGGGGTGTTGTACCCTCTACAGTAATGTTCTATAACCACTACCAAGCCTACAATTATATACTAACATATATAATTTAACAAGAGTAGCGGGAAAGTTGTGACTAATGGAAAATGTCGAGGGATACAAAACTAGGGTTGTACTCTCTAAGAACTTAACTATCTAGGCTATGAACAAATATGACCTAGCTTAGCTACCGTAATCCCCCGGATAATGGACCCGCCGGTAAGCTAGTCCATGGGTCCTTTACCCGGGGGTGGGATCAGTTATTTTGGCAGACCCCGTAAGGACCCGCTTTTTGGCATTTAACATTTTAGGACCCCCCAGCTGTGTTTTCTTGTAGGATTTTGCATGTAAGAATAGAAACTGCTGCTGATGCTTTTACTGTACGGTTGGTGCTGGCAGCAGGTTGGTGCTGCATGTTCTTACGAGCCTCTTCCCAGCCTCCTCTTCCCCATATTCGGCCCTCGACTAAGAGCGTGTTTGAAGAAACGTTTTTCCAATCCAATTCGTTTCAGAATCCTGTTATTTAAGGCAATGAATCAGCTCGCGTCAATCTCGCACTGTACAGATTTGCGCTCGTGTAAAAAATTCGCGCCTGAAATCAGGTTTGGAAACACACCTTGAATCTCGATAATTCCAACCGTGCGTCACACCACTTGGAACCGCACTAAACTGCTCCGCGTCACAATTACGCGACACAGTAGCGAGAAAGTAGGCTGCAGGAACACGCTCTAGCAGCGTGGGTGATGGCAGTCAGGAGCTATCGCGCTACGCCAACACACGAAATTTGACGCGTGTCATTCTGGTGGTACGGAAAGATGACGACAAGAGGGTTCTGTTTCCGCGGTACAAATATAGCTCCCTATGTAGAAAGGCCTTACATCCAGCACAATAGACACTTACGTGTAAAATATGTGAACATGGGTCCTAATAATTTCCATCCACGTTAATGTCCACCTTGACACTTTTTCCTGTAATTCTAAGAAGACCATAGGGTCCAATAGCCGGGGGATTACGGTATATAAATATATTTGTTGACAAAGAGACCCTCTGGGATTACCCTTGAGAAGATCCTCGGGGAAGGGCCACAGGTGCAGAGCGTGGGGGGCTATGGGCGCACTGGCCCGCTATTAACAAGCCATTTTAACTCAGTGGTTAGTGGCTGAGTTCTAACATGCTATCAGAGCATTGGTGACTCGGGTTCAATTCCCAGTGCTAGCGCTGCAGAGGCGCTCATGTCCTACGCCTATCCCAGCCAGGGGGGTTGTCGAGAGACCTGCTGGGGTTACCCTTGAGAAGATCCTCGGGGAAGGGCCACACTGATCCGCTACTAACAAACCCTTTTAACTGAGTGGTTAGTGGCTGAGTTCTGAGACTCTAGATCCTGGCCACCCTAAACACGTGGTTCACTTCAGCAAATAGGACCAAATTTATGGGGAAACCAGCAAACCGGGCACAACCGAAGGGTTTAGATGGTTTTGATTGAATCAAGTTTTCAAGATCCCTATAAATCGTAGACTGAACAGAGGCATACGCGATGTTCTGCATTGACAGACGCACACTGTACCTCGGTTCCCAAACCTGCGTCTTGCTCCCCTGCCAGCCTGCCTGGGCTTTTGGCTAGGCACCAGTGGACACGCACACAACCAGGTGACCAATTTGAAACCGGGAGTACCACCGCGATCTTGTTTCCTGCTCCCTTTCCATCTAGCTTCAAGTTGCAGCTCTTGCGCTTAGACGTTTCTGAGTGTATTACAGTAGACTTGTCTTGTGTGGACCTTTAGGGTTTCATCGTCATCTGTTTCGGAGCGAAGGCTAACAGGAAGCGATTTCGGGATTCTCATTCTGCGGCTCTCGGTCGGTCTTAGTCAGGAGGATTATTAGTAGATCGGCGTGGTTGTGTCAGGTACGCCTGTCGGCGATCTTTCTCCCTGTTGCTCATTCTTGATCTTCCGTATTATCTTCGATCTGGAAGTGGACCTTATCCGCGATCTACCATCTTCCGTCCACCCTATTCCCGTCCCCGGTGTGCGACGACGTGTTGTCTGTCATGTTTATTTCATCTTCAGTCCGGTTTCATTAGGGCGTAGACGCCACCAACGTTGCGGCCGGACTCATAGCTTGTGCTTTGTTTCAGGACCTTAGAATCTGATATTTCCGTTCTGCATTTGTTTTGTCCCAAATTTCTCAGGTCCCGCAGTTCATTAACAGTGCATCGCCAGGGGTAGCAGACCCGGTGGATCTTCCAGGCGCTTTACTTCACTCCACTCGTTTCTACCTAGGGTAGTGTAGCTGAATTTCAAATCCACTCTCGTGGTTGGATTCGCCATGGCGCACCAGCTACTGGACTTCGCGATCCCGCTCGACATAGCTCTCCTGGATGCGACGATCGCGGCTCTCTACAGCACGGATAATAAAGAGGAGGTAAGTCGTCGTCGATCTGCCTTCACTGTTTTTTCTTACTTTCGTGTGTTTCTCTTTTGCTCCTTTCAGCGCCGATCTGTACGACAACGCCCTGCGTCGCCCTGCGTCGTTGCATCGCTCGCATATCGCTTGTCTTTTGACCTGGAATTCAGCTGCTCTTGATTATGATTGTCAGTCGGCCTCACGCTTTAACTACGAGGACGCGCGTTAGCCGTCGCGGTTGGACGAGGGTTTTGCAAGAGAATATGGCTTGCAAGCTACAAGCGTTTTCCGTGTTTGCGCCGATCCGGCGCGTCATCGCTGTCCCTCACTGTTGATTTTCAAAATCTGGCTGTTGACCCTTTTTTCCCCCCCCTCTCACTCTCTCCCTCCCTCCATGCGTGTGCCTGCCGTTCCCGTCGCTCCCCCGTGTCCCCGTGCGTGGAACAGCGTGCGGCGGCGGAGCGGGTTCTGAGGGCCCTGCAGGAGCACCCGGACACGTGGACGCGAGTGGTGGCCATCCTGCAGACGAGCCAGAATGTCAACACCAAGTTCTTCGCACTCCAGGTGACTGCCTCAATCCACGAACAGGAATGGCCTCTATTTAAGAGAGAGGGACTCGTGGATTGAGATTCTGAGTGAAAGCATCACACATCTGCTCGTCTTCGGTTTCTCTCTTTGTCTGCTTCAACCATTCAGTTCTACCGTTTTCTTTGTTTCTTTGTCTTGGCGAGTAGGGACGACGACTAGGATCAACAGGGTTGATTTTGCCTGTTTGTTGTGTTGGAATTCGTGCCTGCCTGCCTGCCTGCCCGCTTGCGTGTATCGCTGCCAGGTCTTGGAGGGCGTGATCAAGTACCGCTGGAACGCGCTGCCTGTAGAGCAACGAGACGGCATCAAGAACTACATCTCCGACCTTATTGTCAAGGTGTGTGGCCTTGCACCCCGTCCCCGTTTCGACGCATCAAGTTTCTAAACCCTGCCTCTCCCCGGTCTTTGTCTCCCACTTCCCCCCCTCTTCCCCCCACTCTCCCCACCCCTTCTGCTGTTGTACCTACCCCTAGGGTTCTCGTAGGCCAAGGTTTTGTCGGTCCCAGAACCCCTATACCCGCTGACGCCCTGTCAATGGCTGCTTGCCATGGCTGTTGATGGTGTGTGTTGTGTGGTGTGTGTCTGGTCACCAGCTATCAGCAGACGAGGCGTCGTTTCGCAAGGAGCGTCTGTACGTGAACAAGCTCAACATCATTCTCGTGCAGGTCAGTAAGCCATCCGTTCTGCGCCATCTGTTCTGTTCTGTTCTGCGTCATTACCGGCCCGTCGCGTTGTTGTCCTTCCATCCGTGTGGGTGCATGCATGCGCGAGCTACTACAAGTGCAATTCAGTGTTCCGTTTGTAGCGCGAGCGTTTCATAAGAGACAGCGTCAACACCAAACCCGAATTCTTGTGTTCGTCATTTCTCTCCACTTCACTCCACCATCACCCCCCTTGCCAGGTGCTGAAGCACGAGTGGCCAGCCCGGTGGCCCAACTTCATTCCAGACCTGGTGGCGGCAGCCAAGAGCAGCGAGACGCTCTGCGAGAACTGCATGGTCATTCTCAAGGTACTCTCTCGCCTCGCCTCCGTCCCTTCCACCTCCTCCTACCTCCTCCTATTTCCGTTCCTACAAGCTCCGCCGATTCTTCCTACTCCGTACAAACTCCGCTGATTTCTCACCAGGATTTCTCATCTGGCGTGCTCTGTGGCCGTCTGTCTCATGTGTTTGTGTGTGTGGTGCACTTGGCTGCGTGTTTCTGTGGTTCTCCTGTGCGTGCAGCTGCTGAGCGAGGAGGTGTTTGACTTCTCCCGCGGAGAGATGACGCAGCACAAGATCAAGGAGCTCAAGCATTCACTCAACAGGTATGCTTGCTCCCTCCACTCCACTCCACTCCACTCCACTCCACTCCACTCAACTCAACTCCACTCCACTCCACTCCACTCCGCTCCACCTGCAAGGCTAGGGTTTAGCCTCACGGTCACCCACACTGCAACATCCGCTTGCGCTGCTCTTGCATCCTATCGCGCGTAGCCGATAGCAACCTCCCCCTTCCGCTGTCCCCTTGCCTCTTCTCAATCCCCCGTTTCCCATCACCCCCCCCCCCCCCCCCTCCTCCTCCTCCCTTCCCCCCTTGCTGTTCTCCACCAATCAGCGAGTTCCAGCTGGTGCACGAGCTGTGCCAATATGTGCTGGCGGCATCACAGCGCGCCGAGCTGATCCGAGCCACACTGGCCACGCTGCACGCGTTCCTCTCCTGGATCCCCCTCGGCTACATCTTCGAGTCCACCCTTGTGCGTTCCTACACCGCCCACTTTCTTTTTGCCTTCTTTTGCCTGTTCTGACACCATCCTTCATGTTAGTCCTTGTCCGCCATTCACTCCATGGCAATGTTTACCCACCCTGTAACGTGCTACAACCCCCAAACTCCCCCTCCCCCCCCCTCCCCCGCCCCCCTTCTCGCCCCTCTCCCCCCCTCCCCCCTCTCCCTCTGCCCTTCTTCCGTGCGTGTGTGCTCCGTGCTCTGCTTGTGGTGGCAGCTGGAGTCGTTGCTGAAGCTCTTCCCCATGCCTGCCTTCCGCAATCTCTCTCTGCAGTGCCTCACTGAGGTCAGTCGCCTCGCTTCCTTGTATGCTCCCCCCCATGGCTGCTCGCCTTGCTGCTCTTCTTGCTGCTCTTCTTGCTGCATCCCCTGTTCTTGGTTGTGCGTGTGTCTGTGCGCACGCCTCGCTCCCTGAGTGCATGCTTGCATCCCTGCCTCAGTGTCCCATCCTCCCCTCCCTTTCCCCCCCCCCACCCCGCCCCCCTCCACCAAATCCCAGGCTGAGTTCCGGCAACAGCGTCAACACGTGAAGCTGTATGGCATCTCAGTCTCCGAGGCGTCTCAAATATTGCCTGCTTGCGTGCTCACCTGTTCGTCCCCCCACCCCCCTCTCCCCCCAAACACCAGATCGCGGGGCTGAGTTTCGGCGACTACTTCAACACGCAGTACGTGAAGCTGTACGGCATCTTCATTGGGCAGCTGCAGGCCATGCTGCCGCCCGCCACCAACATCCCAGAGGCCTACGCCAACGGCAGCGATGAGGAACAGGTCACACCACGCGCGCGCTCTCTCTCTCTCGCGCTCGCGCTCTCACTCTCGCCCTCTCTCGCTCTCTCTTGCTCCTGTGTTCTCTGAACACCTGCCAGCGGCCACCGTCATCCCTTCCTCTCTTTGCTGCGAGTTCTTTTTTGTGAGAATTCTCGAAGACCTGGAACTTCTTGACCATAACGTGCTATGTGCCATTCGTCTCCGTTTGCAGGCTTTCATCCAGAATCTGGCCCTGTTCTTTGCAGCATTCTTCAAGGTACGGGCGTTTGACTAATCAGAACCGTGCATCTCATGGTTCACCTGCCACTAGCCAATGTTCTTCTCTCTCTGTTCTTATATATCCCGAAAGTCTTCTCTTCCATGCATCTGTGTGGCACCTTCTCTCTTCCATCGCCTCCCCTCCCCCTCTCTCCCCTTGCTGCTGTCCCCCGTCCTCTCCCTCCAGTCGCATATAGGCGTGTTGGAGAACAGTGAGAACGAGGCGGCCCTCATTCTTGGTCTCGACTACCTCATCGGCATATCCTACGTGGACGACAATGAGATCTTCAAGGTCTGCCTGGACTACTGGAACGCGCTAGTCTGCGACCTATTCCAGTCCGAATGTAACATGGAGGCCCCCTCCGCCCCTGCTGCACCCCTCGGTTTACACGTGGGGCTCGGCCCTGGGCTAGCAGGGGGGGTGGCAGGAGGAGCAGGAGCAGCAGGGCGGGCGGGGATGGCCGCGGATGGGACGGGGACAGGGGCGGCCGGGGCGGGGGGGCTGTCGGCTGCGGCGGTGTCGCACCGGAAGCAGCTGTTTGCGGTGCCGCTGAGCAAGCTGCGGCTGCTGATGGTGAGCCGCATGGCGAAGCCGGAGGAGGTGCTCATTGTGGAGGACGAGAATGGCAACATTGTGAGGGAGACGATGAAGGACAACGATGTGCTCGTGCAGTACAAGGTGCGTGGGCGAGGACGGGTGGGTGGGTGGGTGCGTGGGTGCGTGGGTGGGTGGGTGGGTGGGTGTGTGGGTGGGTGGTTGCTGCTGCTGCTGCTGCTGCTGCTGTGGTTTGGACGACTGTTGCCTCCCCCTTTTCCTTTTTCCCCTCTCACCCATCCCCTCCCCACCCATCCACCCCGCAACGCACGCACAAGCACAGCATGCAGGGCACCATCTCTTCACACAAGCACCACATACATGCACCACGTCTTCCTTCTGCTCTCTCCTCTTTCCTCTCCACCCTCACGTGTGACCTTTTATGGCATTCTGTGTGCCCGTGACTGTTAGATCAGGCGTGAGTCGCTGATATACCTGAGCCACATGGACCAGGAGGACACAGCTTCTTAGGCAGCCTTAGCAGTCACCTCAAAAGTTTTGAGGCGGCTCAAACTCAACCACCCACCCTTTCCCCCCCACCACAGCCGTCCCTCCCCCTCACCACCCCCTTCCCCCTTGCCTTTCCGTGCGCCCCATCAGATCATGCGCGAGACGCTGATCTACCTGAGCCACCTGGACCACGAGGACACAACTTTTGAGCCGCGCCCTCAAAACTTCTGAGGCGCTTCAAACCCCCCCCGCCCGCCGCCCTCCCGCACCCCTTGTCCGTACCGTCATTCTGCATGCCTCCCCACCCATCAGATCATGCGCGAGACGCTGATCTACCTGAGCCACCTGGACCACGAGGACACGGAGCAGCAGATGCTGAAGAAGCTGGCAAAGCAACTCAACTGGGAGGAGTGGTCGTGGAACAACCTCAACACGCTGTGCTGGGCCATTGGGTCCATCTCCGGCTCCATGGTGGAGGACCAGGAGAACAGATTCCTGGTCACTGTCATCAGGGACCTGTTGAACCTGTGCGAGATCACCAGGGGGAAGGACAACAAGGCCGTCATCGCCAGTAACATCATGTATGTGACCTCCTACCTCTTGTTTCATCTAGCTCCCCACCATCCGTTCGCCCCTCACTCAACCCCACCTCCCCCACCACTTCCCCCCCTCTCCCACTTTATCTCAGCCAGCTGGATCTGTTCTCCCCGCCTCATCTTCCCCTGTGCCTTCTCCTCCGCCCTGACCCCTACCCCCTCCCCCCTACCCCCTTCCCCCCCCCCCCCCCCCCCCCCCCCCCTTACTGCAGGTATGTGGTGGGGCAGTACCCGCGGTTCCTGCGCGCGCACTGGAAGTTCCTCAAGACGGTGGTGAACAAGCTGTTTGAGTTCATGCACGAGACGCACCCGGGCGTGCAGGACATGGCGTGCGACACCTTCCTTAAGATCGTGCAGAAGTGCCGCCGCAAGTTCGTCATCATGCAGGTGAGTGAATCTGCGAGTTTGAGAGTGGAATCATAAGACCTCCAACCCAGTCCCTTCCTCATCCTGATTCTGGGCCCAGTGCGTCCAACATGATGCAGTTGTGTGGCGTTTCAGGCATAGCCACGTGATTTTTTTTCTTCTTTTTTTTTTTAAGCCGCGATGGTTTGTTTGTCCTCGTGCAGGTGGGCGAGTCGGAGCCGTTTGTGGCGGAGCTGCTGCGAGGGCTGGCCACGACCATCCTGGACCTGCAGCCGCACCAGATCCACACCTTTTACGAAGCCGTACGTGCCCTGCTCTTCCCGATTCCTGCCTGCTTCCTCGTTTACCTGCCTGCTCCCCTCTGCCTGACAGTCCAGCTGGCCGGTTTTGCTCTCCCTCCATGCGTCTGTCTGTATCCCCCCTCCCGTCCTTTCCACTTTCCATGATCTTGAGGGTTTGCAGTGATACTTGTTCTCTCTCCTGACTACCCTGGCTCTGACTTTGGCCCCCACTGGTACGCTTCCCGCAACCTCTCGTTCCCCTTTCCAGGTGGGGTATATGATCCAGGCGGAGGGCGATGTGCAGCGGCGGGAGGAGTACCTGGAGAAGCTCATGCAACTGCCCAACTCGGTAAATGTCCTAGAGGCCCACTGTGTGTAACCGCATGCCCACCGTGTGTTGACTTGTCTTTTGCATTCATTGGCCCTTAGTCACATCCTTGGCAATATTATCCTGTACCATGTGTCGCTTTATCTCTCCTTCCTCCGACCTACCTCGCCCTCCCACTGTTTTGGGGTTCTCCCGCTTTCCCTGGCTCCAGCCCTCTCTGCCTCTGCTCACGGCTACACCCACCCATCCCTCCAACCCCCCCCATCCCTCGCCTGACATCCGTTCCCCTTTCTCTCCTCACATCCGCGTTCCCCCTATAACCCCCCACCCCCTCCACCCACACCAGCGGTGGGCGGAGATCATAGGGCAGGCGGCGCAGAGCGTGGACGTGCTGAAGCAGCCCGAGGTGATCCGCTCCATCCTCAACATCCTGCAGACCAACACGGCCGTCGCCAGCTCCCTCGGCCAGCCCTTCCTCTCGCAGATCCGCCTCATCTTCCTCAACATGCTCAACGTCTACAGGTCCGTGCATGCTCAACGTCTACAGGTCCGTACGTGCATGCGTCCTGCATGCCCCCGTCCCTCGGACGAGATGACCTTTGAGTCGACTGGAAAGTCGCCTCGTTACAAGGTCACTCGGCCAGCCCTTCTCTTTTGTCTACAGGTCATCCCGCTCTTCTTCCCCCTTCTTTCGCTCTCCCCTCACTGCCCTCCCCTCCTTCCACTCTCCCCTCTCCTCCGACCCTTTTCCCCAGCCCCATTTTTTAGGCGCCTCAAAACTTTTCCCCAGCCCCATTTTCCCCTTCCCCCCATTGTCATTCCGTCGTGTGAGCGCGTGTGAGAGGTGTGCCCTCTCATGCTACTACTCACTGCCCCTTCGTTTTTCAAACCCCTTCCCTCTTTCCTGCTTCCTTGTCCCCTCCTCCCCCTGTCTCCCCCCGTCTCGCTCGTCTTCCCGTGTCCTGCTTCCCCATCTGTGTGCTCTCCAGAATGTATTCGGAGCTCATTTCAACACAGATCACAGAGGGAGGGCCGTACGCGTCAAGGAGCTCCATAGTCAAGTTGCTCAGGTGGGCGCACCCTCCTTGCTCCTGCTCTTGCTGCAACACAGTCTTTAGTAGCTGTGAACCCGCGCTTAGTGCCTTTACCATGGTTCTTGACTTGGTGCTTTCTATCTTGATGCACTGTGCACACCCCACAGGTCTGTAAAGAGGGAGACGTTGAAGCTGATTGAGACGTTTGTGGACAAGGCGGAGGACCTGGAGCTGATCGCCAAGCAGTTTGTGCCTGCCATGATGGACCCCATTCTCGGGGACTATGCGCGCAACGTGCCCGACGCCCGAGAGCCTGAGGTGCTCTCGCTCTTCGCCACCATCGTCAACAAGTAAGAGCGCTGCAGCTGCCGCCGCTCCAGCATACACGCCCAGTTCTCAAGGGATCACTCTGCCTTCCCTGGCCCCCCCCCCCCTCCTTCCTCCCCCTCCCTCCGTCCGCTCTTTGCTCACTGTGCCTCCGCTTTCAGCCGCCCCGTGTCTCCAGTACTTTTTCATTGCCCTGTACGTGCATGTCCTTCCCCTCGGCACTTCTTGCTGCTGCTAATTCCTGCCCACCCGCCTCCCTCCCCTCTTCCATGCGATGCGATGCGGTGCGGTGCGGTGCGTGCAGGCTGAAGGGGCAGATGATGGAGGAGGTGCCACGCATATTCGAAGCCGTTTTTGAGTGCACGCTCGACATGATCACCAAGAACTTTGAGGACTACCCTGAGCACCGCCTCAAGTTCTTCTCGCTGTTGCGCGCCATCGCCTGCCACTGCTTCCGCTCCCTCTTCACGCTCTCGCCCCAGGTCCGCTCCCTGCCCCCCCCCCTCGCTTCAGTCCCGACTGCCAGGTCCACTGCTTCTGAGAGTCAACTCAAAAGCCGGCTGCCAATCGCTTTTGTCTGTGCTGTGCAGATCCCCAGCCAAGTTATCTTCTGTAGCCTTCTCATTTCTTGTTGTTTGACGGGATTTAGCTCCTTTCCTGCATCCTTTCCTTTCTCCTCTGTTCCCTTTTTTTCATCTTCCTTCGCCCTCCGATCCACCCCCCCTTCCCGCTTCCCTGGACTTCACACGTCCCCCACGTCCCCCTCACCCCGGCAGCAACTGAAGCTGGTGATGGACAGCATTGTGTGGGCGTTCCGGCACACGGAGCGCAACATCGCAGAGACGGGGCTCAACCTGCTGCTTGAAATGCTCTCCAACTTCCAGGTGCGTGACCCCCAAACACGTTTTCCAAAGCTGTCCCCACCCACCCCCCCGTTTCTGCCCTGTTTTTTTTACCCGTCTTTTTTTCTGTGCGCGAGGGGTTCTCTGCTTTCTGCTTCCCTTCCTCATTCCTTTCTGCTTTGTGTTGTGTGTCCCTTTGGCCGTGTAACAGAATTCGGAGTTTTGCAACCAGTTCCACCAGACGTACTTCCTGACAATAGAGCAGGAAATATTTGCCGTGCTCACCGACACCTTCCACAAGCCGGGCTTTAAGCTGCACACGCTCATTCTGCAACATCTCTTCTGCCTCGTGAGTGTGCCCGTCAATGCACGCACGTATGACACATCTTTTGCCTCGTACATCCAGCAACCCGTGCCCAACTCCTGCAGTCACGAATCAGGAACATACAGTAATTGTTGTCAATTGTTGTCAATTGCTGTCAATTGTTGTCCTATGTTTGTCCTTCCTTCTCTCCGTCTCTTGCTTCCCCCCCTCCATCCCACCCCACCAGGCGGACTCAGGGGTGTTGACACAGTCGCTATGGGACATGGCGCCTTCCTCCATATTTGCTGTCACCCTTAATTCGTCCGTCCTTCCATCCGCCCCTGCCCTCCCCCCATCCAACCCCGCCAGGCGGACTCAGGGGTGCTGACGCAGCCTCTATGGGACGTGGCGGCGCTGGGGCCCACAGCCTTCCCGTCCAACGCGGCCTTCGTGTGCGACTACACCGTCAAGCTGCTCTCCACGTCCTTCCCCAACATGACGCCGCAAGAGGTGTGTGCTCCCGCACACTCCCTCCTTCCCCCTCCTTCCTCCCTCCCGTGGGCCCCCATAGCATGTGGTCGACTTTCGTTGACGCTCACATGCAGCCAGCGTCTGGATCTTGCTTTGCCCCTTGCGTCCCCGCAGTTTTTGCTTTTGCGTTTTCCCTCCCTCCGCCTGGCTGTGTCTGCCCCTCCCCTCCGCACCATCTTTCTCTTTCCCCTGCCCAGCCTCCCTCCATTTCATCCCCTGCCTTACCTTCCGGGCTGTTAACAACCCTCTCGCTGCTTCGCCTCTCCCTCCCTTATGCGGCTGGGGCTGCAACCGCCGTGTGCTGACTGACTGGCATGGGATGGGAAGCAGATCACTCAGTTTGTGAGCGGGCTGATGACGGCCAAGGCGGACACAGCCACGTTCAAGAACCACCTGCGGGACTTCCTTGTGCAGTCCAAGGAGTTCTCTGATAAGGTGGGTGGGTGGGTCCAGTCCAGGGTGTTGAGTGTTTTTTAGAATCCTAGAAAACACCCTCTCTAATACGGTGGG
This sequence comes from Closterium sp. NIES-67, assembly GCA_027943415.1. Lineage (NCBI taxonomy): Eukaryota > Viridiplantae > Streptophyta > Zygnematophyceae > Desmidiales > Closteriaceae > Closterium > Closterium sp. NIES-67. The sequence continues at coordinate 260,373 of BQMB01002129.1, forward strand.
TCCAACCGTGGGTGTTGGTCAGCTGCGCACATTATCACTGTGTGCCGTCAATGGTATAGAATAGGTATAATATTTACTCCTGATACTGCAGGAGATTAAATGTCGTGCTGATCCTCTGCCTTAAGCTGTACGCGCTGCCTCCCCACACTATCCCCACCCTCAACATATGCCTTTCTCTCCTCACCCCGTCCCCACGTTCCCCCTTCCCCCTGCCCCACGTTCTCTTCCCCTTTCCCCCTTTCCCCTGCCCCTCTGCCCCCCCCTGCCCCCTCGTGCGCTCTCGCCCTGTGTGTGTGGCAGGACAACAAGGAGCTGTATGCGGAGGAGGCAGCGGCGCAGCGGGAGGCGGAGCGGCAGCGCATGCTGTCCATCCCGGGCCTCATTGCCCCTAACGAGCTGCAGGAAGACATGACGGACGCGTGATCGTGGTGCTCTTGGTGCTCGTGCTGCCGGTTGTAGTGCTGTGATGTGCTCGGAAAGACTTGGGAGGGGAGGGGGGGGGAGGGGGAGGGGGAGGGGGGACGGGGGGGGGGGGGGGTGGGGGGGATGAGGAAATTGGATAGCTTATGCCCTTGTGCGTCTAGTTTTGGAGTTGGTAGACGGACCGTACTCTCTGGGTGCTGCTGCCGCTTCTCCCTGTTGCTGCTGCTGCTGCTCCGTGCTTTCGAGGCCATCTGGAGCTTTTCGTTTTGGGTTGCAGCGCTCACCAGATGGCGCCCTGCCGGCATGTGCTTGACACAAGCTTCTTCTCTTCTTGAGCCTCCCTCCCTGCAAGGCCACTGCCATTCATCCCTCCAGCCTGCTCCCATCCTACCCATCCATCTGCTCCCCATCATCTGCTCCCCATCCATCTGCTCGCTTCCTCCCCTCGCTTGGCTGCCATTGACCGCCAATCCCCTCGTTCCTGCGCGCTCCTGCGGGGAGTGTACACCATAGCATGGCGCCAGTGGGCACTGGGTAGTGCTGCAGCAGTCTCCTCTGTCTGCGTGCAGCTGTTTTCAGCCTTTTCCCAGCAACCTGATTGTCCTGACTCCTAAGCAGCCGTTAGAGCTCTTCCGGGATGCTGTTGCTCCCTTGGCGGAGGCATGGGGTGCACCACCTACCGTATACATTCACTTCACATTGCCTCCCCACTCCCCACCGGCTCATGATGCAGCTTAGTCTTCTCTCACCTGACCCTCTTCCGAGAGTGTGTGCAGTTTCTGTGTGCCATGCACACACTTGAGAAAGGGGTCTCTCATTTAGCCTGATAGTGGAGACACCGGCCCTTGGTTCCTGGAAAGGGTACTGGTAGGTTGAGTGTGGGTCATTGATTCTGCTGATGGCTTATATGGTTTCATAGGGTGAGCTGAGCTGCTGAAGCCGTGATTGGTGAGCAATAGCTGAGAGGGGTTTTCTGTGCTGCTTATGTGATGTGACTAACTTCTGCTGGTGATACTAGCACCGTTTAGTGTACTATACTACAATTTGACACTGCATTTAACTGCAGATAGGTGTTTGTCTCTGTTGGCACGAGAAATTGGACAGTTCCTTGTAGAAATAACGTACCTCCAAAAACCGTATAATAAAGATTTCTGCCTAAGAGTTCGGATGACAAGTATGCGCTGTATCATGAACGAGGCCCACGTTCAGGCCTTCCCATTTCATCTTTTCCCGCCAACTCGAATCATCCTCCTAGCCCAAGCGAACCAGCCATCCCACCCACGTTTCCCCTGCGGCAAGTGCATGGCTTTGCTGAAAGCTCTTCTGCCCGAGTGAACAGTACGCCGCTGACGCAGAGGAGACGGGTTTCTAGAACATAGGCAGCACCGCACAGAACCACCAGGTACAGTACCCCTTTTCCCCCTTTATTGCCCATTAAATTCGCTCTATTAACCGGTGTACAATTCTAGTGCCTCAATTGGATATCGGGCTGCCAAATCGAGCCCAGGAGTCGATTCATCAAAACGCTTACGCGAGCGGAGAGTTTGGGAAACGTTTCTGGTGCAACGCATTGTCAGAAAACGTTTTCTAATGGGAAAACAGCACAGTAGCTCGCGACCAACCAGGCCCAGGTTCTGTCTGGTTCCCTCCTTGCTCATGCCACGTCCCTCCCTCCTTACCCACCTAATCGCCCTTGCAGTGAGTTACCAATGCTTTATTTATGCTGCACGCATTTTGACTGGTCCTGCCATCCAATCGACCACGCGTCATCCTTTAAGTTCTAACTAGGAGGCAGTGGATATCGCCCAACATACCTTTTGCTCTGCCCTTTCGCGCCCAAGGCTTTGCTTCCGCTCTCGCTGAACGAAGGCAAGTGTTCTGGTCAAGCAAACTGCTTGATTCGTGCTAACAGTAGGGTTTTTACTTCCCGAGCCAAAACACCACGTATATCGCGTAGGCCAACGTGACACGGAATAGAAATCGCACTTTTTGTATAAACTTCATTATTCTGGTACATTTCCCCAATGACATTCTCTTGGACAGGGTAGTCTCGCTCCTTACCCTCGCCTGCCTCGTAAGACCCGCTGCGTAGGTCATCAAACCGTCAGTGATCATCAAAATGCGCGAGTAACATTAGATGCTCGGCTAGCCATTAGATGCTCGAGCCGTGTACCTTGTCACAGCGCGCCGAGCCTTTGAGAGATCAGGAGCTGCCGTTCAGCCACCATCACCGTGGATGCGTCAAGTGGCGGGCCCTCCCTCCCGGGGGCCCTGCCCGCTGCCTTGGGAGCTGCTGCGCTGGACCCACCCCTCGTTACTGTCACATCCGCCCTGTCTGGCGCCGCGGCAACGGACGTCTCAGGTGCTTCCAAGCACAATCAACACCCACAGCAGCAGCAGCAGCAGCAGCCGCAGCGACGAGAAGAAGAGCATTTAGACAACCGCGAAGATGGTATGACGTCGCCCGACGATCACGAGGCACACCTGTTGCAACCGAAAGGCGCTCCGCCTGGGCAGGCACACGGGGGTCCAGTGAACGGGGTTGCGCTGGGAGTGGCGGAAGAAGACGCGGAGATTGCGCAGGGAGTAGTGGGGGAGGAGGCGGAAAGTGCGCGGAGCGGGGGGGATGGCGGGGGTTCTGTCTATTTGGGCGAGGAAGCGGAGGCTGCGGAAGTGAGGGGGAATTTTGTCGGGGAAGTGGGTGCGGAGGCGGTAGACGGCGGAATACCATCCGCAGCAATTGTTGGGGCGGGAGATGCGCAGGGCGAGAGCAACGGAGGCGGAAAAGGAGGGGAAAGAGAAGCACAGGGAAAGGAGAATCCTGCAGGGGGAGTCGAGGGAGCAGCAGAGGAAGGGGGAGGGACGCGCGGGGACGGGGCGCAGGGGGAAGCGGGAGGGGGTTTATTCAATGCAGAGCAACGAGGAGAGGTGGGGGGGGGGCTAATAGAACAGATCGAGGGGGAAGAGATTTTAGTCGAAGGGACCGAGGAGCCGGGAGTGAGAGAGGGTGGGGAAGAGGAGGCATTGCTGGTAGTGGGAAGCACGAGGGGAGAGGCGACGGGTGGGTCTCAGAATGGCGAGAGGGGAGGCAGGAAGGTGCGGTGGTTGGATGACGAGGGCCAGACGTTGACAGACGTGCGGGAATTCGAACCCAGGTGTGTGCGTTGTGCTGTTTGCCACGCGCTGTGCTCTTTGCTCGTGCTGACGACGCATTTCGCATTGTGCTGGTGCTGAAAACCTAATGTGTCGTCCAGCTTAGCATACTGGGCCTTTGGTGAACTATGCCTAGCTTGGCTTGAGTTGCTGACGTGTGCGTCCCTGACTTATCCGTTACTGCGTTCTGGATTATTGATTGGATCGGACTAGGGTAGATTTTGACTGCCGCAGCCGAACGAATAAGGAACGAACATGTCCCTGGTACTTTAAACAGAGAACGGAATTCTCATTCAACCCACATGTGCTTGCCTCCGTTTTGTGGCATGTCCTTGTATCTCATGGCATGGCATGCATGGTTCTTGCTTTGCAGTGAGTCAAGCAGCGATGATGACGACGAGCATTACAAGGAGAGCAGCCATAAATGCAGCTGCGTCATCCTATAGTTTCGCTCACTCTGCTCCTTGGCTGATCCTCCAAGTGCCACATTCCCAGGCATACCCACACGAGCACTCCCCTTTCCCCCTCCCCCCTCTCTCCCCTCCCTCTAGTTTCCCTCCTCTCCCTCTCTCCCTCTTTCCTTCTCCCACACTCATGCCTCCTCTCTTTTCTCCTTGGTCATCAAGTGCATTCGTCTCCACTCTAAACCCCCTTCCTGTTGCCTCCATTGTCCCTCCAATCATCGTAACACATGGGTGAATCGACTTTCATCTGCGCGGACATAAGCCATCACCCGATTTCCACCACCAATGGTCGGCTGGTATTATCTTCTTGCCATTGCAATGGCCTGCTCACCCAGGCTCAAATAAGGAGAGACGTAGCTCGTGGTTTTGGGTAGTGGTGAAGCTGCCTGGGCTTAGGATGTGGGTGTAGTGACTGCATAGAGTGGTCGTGGTGTCCTGTCCTCTGGTATAACCCACGCATTAGGTTAGACATGCAGTAATACCCGGTGAAGTAACTATGATTGTAAACATTGACAGCAGGTGGTTCTGAGTATTTTTTGTTCATAGTACAGATTTTGACTCACGTGGAGAATAAGACATCATGTGGATCATAGCACAAGGCTTATCGCCTAGTTCGTTAGAAATTACATCAACACTTCAGCACGGAACCTGGTGCCTTATGCTGGGGAGAAACATAGAAGCATCTTGAGTCTCTCGCCTTCCCCTGCCTGCATTCCACCCATCCAAGCCAGCAGTTAGGGCGTGTCCCAAGAGTACGTCCCGGATACAGTTTGTACAGGTGCAATACGGTGAATTGAGGTTCAGACTGGTGAAGCCCAAATACCACCTCCCAGCGCGTGTCACCGTACACCACCGCATACAGAATTTGTAGGACGTACTTTTAGAACTGGGCTCGAGCCAAAGTGTGCACAGGCTAGAAATCGGCAGTCCCTTGAAGTGATTCTAGTCACTATCACATGAAGCCCAGGCTGACGTGGCCCGGGCTAAATCCAGGACGATATGCAGTCAGCTCGGGCCGCAAGGAGATTTCAGTCCGAGCCTTCGCTGAGGGGCGATTTAGCAGCATCTAGCAGCATGTCGGGAATATCTCCTCCTGGGTTAGTACTACTGAATTCCCTTCCAAGGAATAAGAGTGCTCTCCTTCCAAGGTTTATTACTGACCTCCGTCTCAGGTCTACGAGTGATCTTACTCCCTCAACCTATCAGCAGCTAATTTCACCGCCGGAATCTTTACGTCCAAGATGGCTACTCCCGCTGCTATCAACAGCTTGACTGATGATCTTCTCATACGGATCCTCTGGCATTCACGGCCCGCTTCTGACGAATCCCACGCGGACAAATTGCTGGCCTCATTGGACCCAGATTTGGAGTACATACATGCGTGGCGATCCGTGAGATTTGACATGGACGAGAAGCTCAAGACGCCGATTCCCACTCCGCCTGCCTCCGCAGATGCCGCTGTAAGCCTCTTCAACGCGTCAGTCTGCAGTCGCTGGCGTCGCCTTGCCAAGGAATTCGTTTCCACACTTTGCTTCAGAAGAAAATCCAGCGTGTTCCAGGAAGATCTCTCAGTCGCTGTCTCCAGATTCCGAATCTGACGCATCTCCATTTGACTGACAGCAGCGTCCATACCCTGGACGACAATTTCCTCTCTCACCTGGCGTCGTCGTGTCCTAATCTGACGGCTCTCCATGTGGGATGGAGGATCTCGCCGAGGGATGAACGGCGGATTGAGCACCCAATCACGCCGAGTGGTCTAGATCAGCTTTTCCAGAAGTGCACGAGTCTGCAGCAGCTTCCGTCCTCCCAAGGATGCTGAGTTCCCGGCATCTTTCTTCCAGCTGAAGAAGCTGCAAACGGTTCTTCTGACCGATGCTGCCGTCTTGGATAATCCCAGTTTCACCAACCTCTCCTCTCTCACCACCGTCTACATCGGCTTTCCCTGGCATCATCGGCATCTCATTCAGCTCCCCAAACTTACCCATCTTTCAATCCTTTTCACCGAATCACAAACCAGTCGGCGCTCAGGTCCTTCAAGCATGGTGGTACCATCTTCCCTGCAGTCGCCGAAATTCCTAGAATCCTGTCCTCAATTCCTTCCATCAGGATCACCATGCAGCCGCCTAGAAGAGCTGCTGATTTCCAAGTGCAACCAGTTCCATCGCCTTCCGGACGGCCTGGGAGAGCTGCTGCCGTTCCTGCGCAAAGTCGCCCTTTACGGGTGCGAGTCCTTGGTGGAGCTTCCTCCAAGCGTCACTTCTCTCACCCGCCTCGAAACTCTCGCCGTTGCCAACTGTTCCCGCCTTTCCAGTCTGCCCCGGAACTTAGGACGATTACCGGCCCTTAAAGTCCTGGTGTTGCAGTACTTGCCTCTCTCAGCGCTCCCTAACTCGTTCTGTCACCTCACCTCACTGCAGACCCTCACCTTGATGTCCTGCAACAAGCTTTCCTGGCTGCCAGCTGGTTTCGGTCGCCTTACTGCTCTTAAGTCGTTTTTTGTTTGAGAGATGGATCAGTTGGTCCTTCCAGACGACTTGGGGGACCTCTGTAGTCTTCAGATGTTCCATATGGATGGAAACAACGAGCTTGAGTTTCTCCCACCCTCATTCACGCAGCTGTCTTCCCTGACGGTTCTCGAAATCCACGCTTGCAACATTCGCAGGTTTCCCGAAGGCATGCAGGAGCTGCAGCACTTACAGGAGGTGTGGGTCCTCGAAAGCTCTAACTTTGAGGAGTTCCCGGAGTCATTCTCAAGTCTAACTTGCCTTGAAGTTCTCAAGTTTGAAGTGCAACTCGTACCCGAGGAGCAGGGGATGTATGTTGAGCTCGCTTCAGTGCCACGGTGATTGGATAGCCTTGGGAGGCTTAAGGAGTTGGAGCTGCTGGGATGTGAGCTGAATCCCAGAAGCGCTGCCTCAGTCACTTGAGATTCTGAGCCTGGGGAATTACGACCAAGAAACTCCTCGTCCTGATTTCTCCCTGCTGCCAAATCTGAAAGATCTGAAGCTGCATCTGCCGGGGGTGGTGAATGGAGAGGTCGTTACCAGGAGCCTGTCGTGTCTGGAGCGCTTGTACCTGCGATTGGATAACGAGGCCACGGAGCTTCCCTTCCCTCTGGTTTTCTCGCAACTGAAGGAGCTGGCGATCTGGTCGTATCAGCTAAAGAGGCTTCCAGAGGACTTTGGATCAACACTACCGCAGCTGCGAAAGCTGAAAATTCAGCAGAATTCAAGGCTGGACAGGCTGCCAGCAAGCCTTGCTGAGTTGCAGAACCTCACATCCATGGAGATTAGCGCATGGTATTCCCGTAGAAGCTTTGTACCCGCTGGGGTCGCCACCCTGCCTCGGCTGCGCCAAGCGTACATCAGTGGCAGCCAGCGTGAGCTGCTACAGCTGCCTGCCCCCCCCCCCCCCACCTCGTGTCCATGAGCTGACTGTCTGCAGCACTCCGTCTGCTCTACATTAGGAAACTCAAGTCATGTTTTTGTACAGGAGCAACTTGTATAGGCAGTCTCTTGCATGTGGTGTATCTTGACTCGATAGACTTGCAACTTTCTGTCAGTTACTGAGTTCGTGAGTATTGTAGGCATACACATCCTGAGGTGAGCACACAGCAGCCCAGCAGTAACTGCTGGTGAGAGCAGCGCCGGCTGCACTCAGGGGCCACACAGTGTTTGGCTTTGCTCCCCGCCGGTGGTGCCAAACATATTGTGTATGTCTTATAGGCTAGATAGGTGCGCACTATTAGAGGGTACAAACCCTTAGACAAAACCACCTTGTTTGCCTCATTCTAGTCATTCATTCTAACTTTGATATGGTATCACGCTAGGTTAGGTTATCAAACGTGAAAATTGAATGATAGATAGAGTGAGAGTACACAAAGATATACCTAAGTGTTGTACTCTCTAAGAGGCGACCCTATACAATCTATACAAACATGACAAATACACATGTTTGACACACCCCCTAGACTGCATAGGGGAATGCCCTAAACAAACAGCTCAGGGCGGCACTACTAGTCCAACCTCTGAGACAAGGGTCTGAGAGACCAGTCAGAAGGAGTACAAACAAGGCAAGAACAAGGGCAGGGCAGCACTACTAGTCCAGCCACTGCGAGAGGACACAAGTCCAGTCTGAGTATACGTATAAAGGACAGTACAAAGTCAAGGTCCTAGCAAGTGAGAGGCTACAGGAACTAGACCAAGCTGTACACAGTGCCGCTGATGATCTTTAGGCGCAAGCGCCTTCGTAAAGATATCAGCCGTGTTGGCACCTGAGGCCAAGTGTACTACGCGAGCCTGACGTCGCTGCTGTAGCTCACGCAGGAGGAAGTACCGCAGCTGAATGTGCTTCGCTCTGCCCTCGAGTCGAGGCTCCTGACACAGGAGGACCATGGCCCTGTTGTCAGCGAACAGGACCGGGGCAGAGCTAGGCCGCTCACCTAAGTCAGTGAGCAAAAAGGTCAGCCAGCGGAGCTCCTGTGCCGCCATGGCACCAGCGTAGATCTTGGCCTCACAGCTGGACTGCGCAACAGACGAGGAACGGGTAGCTCTCCACGAGACGGCACCTGAGCCAAGGCTGAAGCAGTAGCCCTGGGTAGACCTAAGTGTCTCAGCGTCGTCTGCCCATGAAGCGTCTGTGTGTCCAGTAAGGACCACTGGCCCACGTCCTCCTAGCACTAACCCCATGCCCGATGTACTAGCAAGATAACGCAAAACCCTCTTAGCAGCAGACCAGTGCTGCGGTCGGTGTCTGCCTGTGGCCACAAAGCGAGCCAGGATGCTGAGAGGGTATGCGAGATCTGGGCGAGTGCAAGTCATCAGGTACATGAGGCAACCCACCAGCTCTGCGTAGGGGCCGCTGGGCTCTACCAACTCCTCAGACACTGGAGCGGAGAGTCTGTGGTCTACAGGCAGAGGGGTGGGCTGTGCAGAGGAGAACTGAAGGCTGAACCTCTGAAGGACCTGGCGCACCAAGTGTGACTGAGTCAGGGTGATGGTGCGCGCAGCTCTGTCCCTGGAGATCTGCAAGCCAAGGTAACGGCGCAGTTCTCCAAGGTCAGTGCACGTGTGTCTCTTCAGCAGCTCTGCCTTCACAGAGGCCAGTGCGTCCCTGTCTGCTGTGGCAAAGACCAGGTCGTCGACGTAAACAAGGATGTAGAACGGAATCTGGCCAGCACGAACGAAGAGTGAAGGGTCTGCGGAAGACGGAAAGAACTGCAGGTCAGCAAGCGTAGCACGGAGAGTGTCGTGCCACTCACGGGGAGCCTGGCGCAGGCCGTAGACGGGGCGCCGGAGGAGCCACTGGGTCCCAGGAGGGAAGGTGCCAGTGAAGCCCTGAGGGCGCCGCAGGTAGACCTGCTCGTGTAGGCTGCCCTGAAGGAAGGCAGTGGAGAAGTCGAGGGAGTGAAGCTCGTAGTCACGCTGAGCAGCTAGGTGTAACAGAACCCGAAGAGTAGTCATCTTCAGGGCCGGAGCGAAGGTCTGGAAGAAGTCCACCCCCTCGCGCTGACTGAAGCCTCTAGCCACATAGCGCGCCTTGAAGACAGGCGGCTCTCCAGGAGGGCGCTTCACCTTGAAGAGCCAGCGGCCATCGACTACGTTCACCCCAGGTGGGGGAACTGCGTCGACGAAGGTGCCGGTGGATCTCCAAGATGCCATCTCCTGCTCCATGGCAGCTATCCACTGCGAGGCCCTGGGTCCCGAAGTCGCCTCAGCGTAAGTGCGAGGGGTCGGGATGTCGAAAGCGTCTGGGTCACCCTCAGGGACTAGCAGCATGGAACAGAGATGGGGAGCAGCCTCGGACAGGAAAGCAAGCTCGAACTGGCGGTCCTCCAGGACGTCACTGCCAAGGGCAGGAGCACCCCCGACAGACGGAGGACAGGCAGGGTCAGAGACCAGAGCGGAGGCGTAGTCAAGGCGGCGGGTAGAGGCGAAGTCAGCGACAGCAGCGACAAGAGCGTCAAGGCACGAGGCCGGAACAGACGGGTCGGTAACGAGAGAGGCAAGGACCCGAGGAACGAGAGGACGAGCGGCACGAAGGTAGTCAGACAGCGGGGGGGGTGCAACAACAAGGGAGGACGGAGGAGGCGACGGCAGAAGGGGAGGACGAGACGCGTGGGAACGAAGCAACATAGGGTGGGAGCGCAAGACAGGCGAGGCAGGACGAGCACGGGAGGGACGGTGAAACCAGACGTGCGACGGAGGAGTCGGGTCAGGAGACAGAGGAGGGGACACAGGAGGGGAACGAGGGGGGAGACGGGCCGGGGGCGAGTCCGGCGGAGGGAAGACAGGGCCGTAGACAGGAAGAGGAGGAGACGGCCGGGGAGGAACCGACGCAGGGTCGGGGGACGGAAGACCGAGCAGGCGAAGGGCTGACACCGGCGGGGACTGCTGCTGCGGCGGCACAACGGTGACACCGGGACCGCAAGCTGCTCCTCGGCTACCACCGGCACTCTCCACACCAGCACCCCCAGAGGGACCACCCCCAGGGCTACCGGGACGAGCACCCCCAGAGTCAGCGAACGGGTGCTGCGACGGCGGCGGCAGTGGCGGCAGTGGCGGCGGCGGCAGCGACAACGACGGCCGCAGAGGCGGCAGAGGCGGTGGAGGAGGGGACTGGGGAGGGGACACCGGGGGAGGGGCAGCCGGGGAGGACTGCACAGGAGGGCCACCAGAGTCAGAAGACTCCTCAACCGGGTCCACCGACGGAAGGGGGGTGACGTGGGACACACCAGAGGGGGCGGGACGGGGAGGAGGAGGAGGAGGGGCAGGGACTACCGGGGAAGGGGTGGCCAGGAACAGGGGGGGGGTAACCGGGGGACCACGGTGGGGGAAGCGACGGTAGTAGGGGACGAACTCGTCAAAGGTGACGTCACGAGAGTGAAAGAAGCGGTGAGACGGCGGGTGGTAAAAGTGCCAGTCGGACGCGTCAAGGGGAAAACCGAGGAAGACGTAGGGAAGAGTGCGGGCGGTGAGCTTGTCCGTGCCGGAGGCACGAACGTGAGCAAGGCAGCCCTAGACGTGGAACGCAGACGCGTCACCAGGAGACCCAGTCCAAAGACGGGTCGGCGAAACCTGCGGCTGCTGAGGGTGCGGCCACAAGTTAAGCTGGTGAGAAGCGTAGCGCACAGTGAACGGCCACAGAAAATGGGGTGCACCGGCATGGATCATGGAGGTGCGAGCCACCTCCATGACCAAACCGATGCGTCGCTCAGCGACCCCTTTCTGCTGTGGGGAGTCCGGTAGGGTAAACGTTTGGGTGATGCCCTCCGCACGACAAAAGCGACCAAGGACACCGGAGGCAAACTCGCCACCACGGTGTGAGTGAAGACGCAAGACAGGGACACCGCGGTGGACACGCGCAGAGACAAGCCAGGGGATGAGAGCGCCAGGCACGTCGGCCTTGCGCTCCAGGGGAAAGACTGTGGTGTAACGAGTGAAGTCGTCGACGAGCACAAGGAAGTAGCGCTCTCGACGCGGCCCATGGACGGGGGCGGGGCCCCAGACGTCCAGGTGCAGGGTCTGCAGCGGCGCGGCGGTAGGGGGAAACGAGGAGGAGTGAGGGGCACGGCGAAGCCGACCCTCGACGCAGGGCGTGCAAGGTGGGGCTGGGGAGGAGGGAAACGCGGGGAGAGAACCTGGGAGACCAAGGACAAGACCGTGCTGGGACATGTGACGCAGACGCGGGAGCGCAGGGTGACCTAGGCGGTGGTGCCAAAGGAGGGTCGGGTGAGTGAGGGACCGACAGGAGCAGGCAGCAGCAACCTGGGTGAGCGCTCCAGCCGGGGGGGTCACGGTGTCCAGAGTGAACAGGCCGGACACAGGGTCCTGGGGAAACGTGGACAGGGGGGCACCAGTGGCGCCTCGGTACAGACAGCATACCGCTCGTGACCAGGGAACGTAGTGGTGACGCCAAGGTCCTGGAGGCAGCCGACACCAACTAGGTTCCTGGAGAACGAGGGGATATGCAGACCTGTAAGAGAGCCCGAAGGAACCGCCGGACAGGGAAGGGTGGTGGAACTGCGGGCGACTACCGGACCGCCGGAGGGGTCAGCAAGAGAAACGGCAGCAGGAACAGGAAGCGGCGTCAGGGTGGTGGAGTCGCGGAAGAAACACCGAGAAGCGCCAGAGTCCAAGGTGAAGGAAAGCGAAGCAGAGGCGTCTGGCGACGGAACGACGGCGGAAGCACCAAGACTACACAAAGCAGAGGATCCTACGCCTGACGCAGCAGGGGAGGCTACACTAGGCACACCTACACTAGGCAACAGTGAGTAATAAGCTGGAAGCACACTAGAGTCATCAGCATACATCACATGCAGAGCAGAAACAATGGCATCCATGTCCAGGTAAAAAATCGGAATACTACGTCTAAGCATGCTGTGCCAGTCCGGGAGGTCTGGCGACGGGCCGAAGCGCTGACGAAAGAGGTCGTCCAGGCGACGAAAACAGCGGGGAGTGGAGTGACCGATCTTACCGCAAACGAAGCCGCGGCGAGGACCGGTCTGGATCTGGTACTGACAGCGCCCGCCGCCAGAGCTACCACTCGACACACCACCACGCGTCCGGCCACCGCCAGCGCCGGGCCACCCGGGCGGGAGGACACTCGTCTGCCGCGTCTGCGATGGCTGCTGCGAAGGCTGCGACTGCGGCGGCTGCTGCGGCTGCTGCAACTGCAGGGGCGGCGGCTCAGCTGGACTGGGCAGGGTCCCCTCGTCCGCTCCAGCACCAGACGACCCGACCCCCCCACTACCCCCTCCCGCACCCCCGCCGCCGCCTCCGCCGCGCCCAACCTTGGGGCGGCGGCCCTTCCCCGAACGAAACTGCGCGGCAGCAGCAGTCTCAGCCACTGCGACAGAGCCGTCGGAGAAGGTACACTGGGCGGGGGCACAACCCTGAAAGATAGGGACCGGCACGACACCGCTCACCTGGGCGATGGAGCGGTGACGGGTCTCTATCACAGTCAGGGTGTCTACAAAGTCTGTGAGGGTGAGGTCAGCGGGGTGAATGCTAAGGAAGCGGTCGCGGGCGACAGCAAGGCGGTCAGGGAGGCGGGTGGCAAGCAGGTAGAGGGTAGAGGTAATGGGCGGCTGGTGGGCTCTAAGCTGTGCGTCAGTGCAGGCGGCGCGCCAGGTCTCCTCTATCGAGCGCAGGTGGGCAACGAGGTCAGAGACAGTGGGGAAAGAGGCAAGGTCAGGAAAGAGCATCGGGAGGATCAGGCGACCCACCGAGGCAGCCGGAGGGGTGGAATAGCGCTTGATGACAGCATCTAAGTATGCCTGAGCAGTAGTGAGGGACCTAAAGCGAGGACGCTCGGACAAGGGGAGGGCGTTGCTAATGGCAAGCTGGGTGACAGCATCGCGAGAAAGCCAGACAGAGCGCGCACGGGCAGTGGCAGCAGTAGACTCACGCTCAGTGGGTGTGGGGTCAGCGGGCAGAATAGCAGGGGGGTCTGGGCAGGGGAGCGTACCGTCAAGGTGTGCGGAAAGTGGTTCACCATCCTGCCGCTGGCCAGTGAGTTGGCGGCGGAGGTCGGCAAGCCACGCCTCGAACTCTAGGGGCTGACCTTCAGCGTCGAAGCGAAGCTCCGCCGCCATCAGGAACAGTCCAGTGCGGTGCAGGGCATTGCAGCTAGGTGCAGTGCGGTACAGTGCGGTGCAGTGCGGTACAGTGCGGTGCAGTGCGGTGCAGTGCGGTGCAGTGCGGTGTAGTGCAGTGCCAGGCAGTACAGTGTGATGCGAGGCGGCACGGAGCAGGGCGGGGTGGGGGAGGGAACCGTACCAGTGAGGAGGACGGGGCCGGAGCTGGCCCGACGGGGCCGGGCGGGCGCGACGAGGCCGGGCTGGTGCGACAGGGCCGGGACGGGGCGACGGGGCCGAGCGGGCGCGACGGGGCCGGGCTGGGGCGACGGGGCCGGGCGGGTGCGGCAGGGCCGGGCCGGTGCGACGGGGCCGGGCGAGCGGGACGGCGGCCGGGCTGGTGCGACGGGGCCGGGCGGCTGCGACGGGGCCGGGCAGGGTGCGACGGGGCCGGGCGGGTGCGACGGGGCCGGGCGGCTGCGACGGGGCCAGGCAGGGTGCGACGGGGCCAGGCGGCTGCGACAGGGCCGGGCGGGCGCGACGGGGCCGGGCGGGTGCGACGGCGCCGGGCGGGCGCGACGGGGCCGGGCGGCTGCGACGGGGTCGGGCAGGGGCGACGGGACAAGGGGGGGGGTACGACGCGGCCCAGGAGGGGCGCTACGGGGCCCAGGAGGGGCACGACGGGGGCCCAGGAGGGGCGCTACAGGGGCCCAGGAGGGGCGCAACGGGGCCCAGGAGGGGCGCTACGAAGCCCAGGAGGGGCGCGACGAGGCCCAGGAGGGGCGCTAAGGGGCCTAGGAGGGGCGCGACGGGGCCTGGGAGGGACGCGACGGGGCCTAGGAGGGGCGCTACAGGGCCCAGGGAGGGCGCAACGGGGCCCAGGAGGGGCGCTACGGGGCCCAGGAGGGGCGCGACGGGGCCCAGTAGGGACGCTACGGAGCCTGGGAGGGGCGCGACGGGGCCTGGGAGAAGCGCGGCGAGGCCCAGGAGGGGCGCTACGGGGCCCAGGAGGGGCGCTACGTGGCCTGGGAGGAGCGCGACAGGGCCTGGGAGGGGCGCTACGGGGCCCAGGAGGGGCGCGACGGGGCCCAGTAGGGGCGCTACGGAGCCTGGGAGGGGCGCGACGGGGCCTGGGAGGAGCGCGACGAGGCCCAGGAGGGGCGCTACGGGGCCCAGGAGGGGCGCTACGGGGCCTGGGAGGAGCGCGACGGGGCCTGGGAGGGGCGCTACGGGGCCCAGGAGGGGCGCGACGGGGCCCAGTAGGGGCGCTACGGAGACTGGGAGGAGCGCGACGAGGCCCAGGAGGGGCGCTACGGGGCCCAGGAGGGGCGCTAGGGGGGCCTGGGAGGGGCGCGACAGGGCCTGGAAGGGGCGCGTCGGGGCCTGGGAGGGGCGCTACGAAGCCCAGGAGGGGCGCCAGGGGGTCTGGGAGGGGCGCGACAGGGCCCAGTGAGGGGTGTGCGGAAGCGATAGGTGTGGGGGGGGGGGATCCTACCTACGCGTGATACCATATCAAACGTGAAAATTGAATGATAGATAGAGTGAGAGTACACAAAGATATACCTAAGTGTTGTACTCTCTAAGAGGCGACCCTATACAGTCTATACAAACATGACAAATACACATGTTTGACATAGGTCCCCCCCGCCCACCAGCGCTTCCGCCTTAGGCCTAGTCCTAGCCGCCCGTACCTAGCTTCCCGTCGCTAGCCGCCCGTTTTGAGCCGCCCGTAGCTAGCCGCCCGTAGCTTCGCACCCGCTGGCCCCGAGTTCGCCGGCCCCATGCCTCTAGCCCCGCATTCACCAGCCCCGCACCTGCTGGAACCGAGCTCGCCAGCCCCGTGCCTGCTGGCCCCGCGCCCGCCAGCCCAGCGCCCGTCGGCCCCGCGCTCACCAGCCCCGCGCCCGCTGGCTCCGTGCCTGCTGGCCCCGCACCTGCTCGCCCGCGCTTGCTGGCCCCGCTTTCGCCAGCCCCGCACCAGCCTGCCCTGTGCCCACCAGCCCCGTGCCCGCCAACCCCGCGCCTGCTGGCCCCGCGCCCGCCAGCCCCATTCCCATCGGCCCCGCGCTCGCTGGCCCCATGCCTGCTGGCCCTGCACCCGCTCGCCCGCGCTCGCTGGCCCCACTTTCGCCAGCCCCGCGCCCGCCAGTCCTGTGCCCGCCAGCCCCGTGCCCGCCAGCCTCACGCCCACTGGCCCCGCGTTCACCAGCTCCATGCCTGCCAGCCCCGTGCCCGTCGGCCCCGCGCTCGCCAGCCCGCGATGGCTGGCCCCGTGCCTGCCGGCCCTGCACCCGCTCGCCCCGCGCCTCCTAGCCCCGACTTCGCCAGCCTCTGTCCTCTGGCCCCTGCGCTCGCCAGCTCCGCACCTGCTGGCCCTACGCCCACTGGCCAGTGCTGCAGTGTAGAGCCGCCGTGACGCGGGGCCGCCGTGTCGCCGTGCCGCGGTGCCGCCGTGTTACCGTGCCGCCTAGCCGCCGTGTAGCCGCGTCGCCGTGGCGCCGTGCCGTCGTGCCGCAGTGCCGCCGTTCTGCCGTGCCGCTGTGTCTCCATGCCGCTGTGCCGTCGTGGTGCCGTGCCGCCATTTTGCCGTGTCGTCGTGCCATCGTGCCGCCGTGTAGCTGAACTCGTGGGATGGCAGATGCTGTGCTCCGCCTGGACGCGGAGGGGTGGGCGATCGACTTCGAGGCGTGGCTCGTCGACCTCCGCCGTCACCTTAGAGGTCAGCGCCAAGACGGTCAATCCCTGGCTGTTCATATCGATGGCCTGCTTCCGCGACCTACTGCGCCGATTGCCCTCCTTGACGCCCCCACCACTGCTGAGCATGAGGCCTTTTCCGCTACTGCGCTTGCTCGCGCTGTCTGGGAGTTGCGCGACGCCGTTGCGCAACTTGCTATTAGTCACGCACTTTCCCTGTCTGAGCGTCCCCGCTTTACCACTGTAGCGAACGCCCAGGAATTCTTAGATGCAGTCATCGCGTGATCCTCAGCCTCTACCGGCCGCCTGATCCTTCCCATGATGTTCCCTGATCTTGCGTCCTTCCCCATTGTCGCTGATCTTGCCACTCACCTCCGCGCACTTGAGAATAACTACCGCGCCACTAGCACTGAGGCTCAGCTCACTACCTTTCCTCCGCCACACTGCGCTACCCTTTACCTCATTGCCACGTGCCTCCCCAACCGCCTAGCCACTGCCCGCGACCACTTCCTAAGATAGCACACGGATGACCTCACCCTCCTCGCCTTTGTCACCGCCCTGTCTGCGATAGAGACATGCCAGTGCACTATCGCTCAGTCTAGCGCTTCTGCGCTGGTCCCTATCTTTCAAGGCTGTGCTCCCTCCTAGTGCTCTTACTCTAACATCTCTGCCGCTGTTGCTGAGACCGCCGCTGCGGCCTCAGCGCAGCCCCGTCTGGGTAGGGGCCGCCGCCCCAAGGGGGGGCGTGGCGGAGGGAAGGGGGGTGGGGGTGGGGAGGGTGGAGGACGTAGGGGCGGGGACGGTGGTTCAGACGAGGAGACCGGGTCTGGTGCCCCGGAGCTGCAGCAGCAGCAGCCGCAACCTCAGTAGCAGCAGTAGTCGCTGTGGGGACCCCCGCCGCCATGGTGGATTGGCGGCGCAACTGGCGGTGGTCGTAGTGGTGGGGGGCGCAGCTCGGTGTTGGGTGGCGACTCCACTGCAGTTAACTATAAGTACCAGCTTCAGACCGGTCCCCGCCGCGGCACCGTCTGCGACCGTTCCGGCCACACCACCACCCACAGCTACCGCCGCCTGGACGAGCTCTTTCGTCACCGCTTCGGTCCCACGTCGGACCTTTCTGACTGGTACGCCATAATTCTCCGTCGTGTGCCTGTCTTTGAGCTTGACATGGATCATATTAGGACAGCTACGTCTGTCATGTATGCTGATGACTCTCGTGTGATTGGACCCTAATATCCGGTGTTGCCTAGAGTAGGCGTGTCCTCAATGTTTAGTTTAGGCTACCCTTCTGCGTCAGGCATAGGACCCCCTGCCTTGTTTAGCCTAGGTTCCACGTTAGCCCCTTAGCCAGCTGGCGCTACTTCTCAGAGTAGAAAAAGTTGACAAGAATGAGACATACAGGTTGATTTTGTTCAAGTGTTTGTACCCTCTAAGAGTATGCACCTATCTAGCCTATTACAACATATACTAATATGTTTGACACATCCCCTAGGCCAGATGAGGGGCAGTGCCTGGAAATCGACACACAGCTCAGGGTGGCACTAATAGTCCAACCTTTAAGGCAAGGGTCCAAAGACCAGTCAGCAAGAGTACAAGCTAAATCAGAGTAACCCAGGGCGGTACTACTAGTCCAGCCACTGGGACAGGAGCCACAAGGCCAGTCAAGAGAATATAAAGGAGTACACAATCAAGGTCCTAGCAAGTGAGAAGCTACAGGAACCACACCAAGCTAGACACACTGTCGCTGATGAACTTTAGGCACAAGCGCCTTAGTAAAGATATCAGCTGTGTTGCCACTAGAGTCTAAGTGTACTACGCGGGCCTGGCGGCGCTGCTGTAGCTCGCGCAGGAGGAAGTACTACAGCTGGATGTGCTTCGCTCTTCCCTTTAGTCGAGGCTCCTGACATAGGAGGATCATGGCCTTGTTGTCATCGTACAGATCCGGGGCAGAGCTAGGCCGCTCACCTAAGTCTGTGAGCAAGAAAGTCAGCCACCGGAGCTCCTGTGCCGCCATGGGACCAGCGTAGATCTCACCCTCGCAGCTGGACTGTGCAACAGACGATGAGCGGGTGGACCTCCACGAGACCGCGCCTGCACCAAGGCTAAAGTAGTAGCCCTGAGAGGACCTGAGGGTATCAGCGTCGTCTGCCCAAGAAGCGTCTGTGTGCCTTGTAAGGACCACTGGCCTGTGTCCTCCCAGTACTAGCCCCATGCCCGATGTACTTGCTAGATAACGCAAAACCCTCTTAGCGGCCGACCAGTGCTGTGGTCGGTGTCTGCGTGTGGCCACAAAGCGAGCCAGGATGCTGAGAGGGTATGCGAGATCGGGAAGAGTGCAAGTCATCAGGTACATGAGGCAACCCACCAGCTCTGCGTAGGGACCACTAGGCACTATAGCCTCCTCCGGGACTGAAGCAGAGAGTTTGTGGTCTACTGGCAGAAGGGTAGGCTGTGTGGAGGAGAACCGAAGACCGAACCTCTGATGGACCTGGCACACCAAGTGTGGCTGCGTGAGAGTGATGGTGCGCGCTACTCTGTCCTTGGAGATCTGCAGGCCAAGGTAGTGGCGCAGCTCTCCTAGGTCAGTGCAGGTGTGTTTTCTCAGCAGCTCGGCCTTCACGGAGGCCAGTGCGTCTCTGTCTGCAGTAGCAAAGACCAAGTCGTCTACGTAGACAAGGATGTAGAACGGAGTCTGGCCAGCACGAACGAAGAGCAAGGGGTCTGCAGAGGACGGAAAGAACTGCAGGTCAGCTTACGTGGCACAAAGCGTGTCGTGCCACTCACAGGGCGCTTGTCGCAGGCAGTAGACCTGGCGCCGGAAGAGCCCCTGGGTCCCAAGAGGGAAGGTACCGGTGAAGCCCTGTGGACGGCGCAGGTAGACCTGCTCGTGTAGGCTGCCCTGAAGAAAAGCAGTAGAGAAGTCAAAGGATTGGAGCTCATAGTCACGCTATGCTGTTACGTCTAGCAGCGCCCGAAGAGTAGTCATCTTCGGGGTCGGGGTGAAGGTTTGAACGAAGTCCACCCCCTCGCGCTGATTAAAGCCTCTAGCCACGTAGCACGCCTTAAACATCGACGGCTCTCCAGGAGGGCACTTCACCTTGAAGAGCCTCTTGCCATCGACTACAGTAGGTTCACCCCAGGTAGGGGAACTTCGTCGACGTAGGTGCCGGTGGATCTCCAATATGCCATCTCCTGCTCCATGGCAGCTATCCAATGAGAGGCCCAGAGTCCCGAGGTCGCCTTAGCGTAAGTGCGAGGGGTCGGGATGTCAAAGGCGTCTAGGTCACCCTCAGGGATTAGCAGCATGGAACAAAGATGGGGAGCAACCTCAGACAGGATAGCAAGCTCATCTGTCTGTCCTCTAGAATGTCATTGCCAAGGGCAGGAGCACCCCCGACGGACGGAGGACAGACAGGGTCAGAGACCAGAGCTGTGGCGTAATCAAGGCGGTATATAGAGGCAAAGTAAAAGACAGCAACGACAAGAGTGTCAAGACGCGAGACAGGAACAGACGGGTCGGTAACGAGGGAGGCAAGGACCCAAGGAACAAGAGGACGAGCCGCACGAAGGTAGTCAGTCAGAGGGGGAGGTTTGACAACAAGCGACGACGGAGGAGGCGACGACAGGAGGGGAGGACGAGACGCATGGGAACGAAGCAACTTGGGGTGAGAATGCTGAACAGGAGAGACAGGTCGAGCATGAGAGGGGCGGCGAGACCAGACGTGAGACAGAGGCGTCAGGTCAGGAGACAGGGGAGGAGACACAAGGGGGGAATGAGGCGAGAAACGGGTCGCGGACGAGTCTGGCGAAGGAAACAGAGGACCGTGGACTGGAAGG